>CAKXYN010000469.1:0-117423 GCA_935064755.1 Tragelaphus eurycerus | reverse complement strand
AGGGTAGGGAGCAATGAGAGAATAATTTGTCCCCACAAAATAATGGTCATAGAGGACCTTCCAAGATGCAATTTGCACAGATGCTTTTTTTTTTTTTTCCTTCAAACTCACATCACACCTGGGACTCTTTCTCACTTGCATGAGAAAAAAAAATGGTTTTGAAAGTGTTGAACTTAATTGATTTGCAGCCACACTAATTCAGACCCCAGAGACACCAATTATATATCCTATCATAGCCAGGGCCCGTGGGAAGAAGACTTTCCCCCCAAGATTTGTAGATGGGTTTCACAGTCAAGTATTATATTTAACCCAAAGTTCTTCCTTCCAGAAGGATGGAGGGACACCACAGTTCTCTCATCCTTTATGCAGGCAACTGATACTATTACACATGAGACACAGCAGCCTGGGCTAGTCAGGGAGAGAGGAGCTCTGGATTAATCAAATGAATTGATCAAATACTTTGTTTGCCTAGTTTATTTCTGCTGCTCAGCTAATGAAGCAAAATATGGGAGGTGACATTTTCTCTTCTGCAGGCAAAGAGTCAATAGGTCTGAAGCACCCAGAGATAGGCCTCAGGTAGACCAAGCACTTATATCAGGTTGTGTATACATTTTTAGCAGCTTGCCAAGCTTCAAGCACTTTCAAGTGCTTTCAAGCATATTAGCCTTGCTTCACACAAAGCATAATAAGCCTGGTTGATGGCAGAGAAATAATAATGTTGTTAATCTATGCAGCTTGGAAGTGAATCATCCACTCCAACAACCCAGATTGATTTTATGCCCTTTGGACAGTCTGACTCAGTCCTTTCCTGGAGGCTAATGGACAACCACTATCTCATTTAGGCCCCATTCACACTCCTCTTTGTTTATTCATGGACAAACAAGCCAACAGCCTCCTGTGATCCAGCCTGAAATGCTGGCCTTAAGTGTTTTTGTGCCTCCACAAGAAGAGCTCAGCTATTATACAAACTCAGGGCTACATATACCTTCTTCCTTAAATCAGCCCTCTTTGATAATGGCTATTATCTAGGGAAGATGGTAAGAATAAGGTCAGTGTGAACCAGGGCAAAATCCAAACAGAAAAAAAAGAAACAGTTTTATTATTCTAAAAAAAAAAAAAAAAAAAAACTCGACCTGGGCTCAAAATGCTTTAAGGAAGCATACCAGAATGACTCTGAGAGACCTATCTGAAGAACAATTAGGAATTACTTGTAACTGATAGATCAGTTACTGCTATGTAAAGGAGGACCTTCTGAACTAAAGTATTTACTGTTTCTTAAGATAGTTTCAGACTTCCCTGGTGGCTCAGATTGTAAAGCCTCTGTCTACAATGCGGGAGACCCGAGTTCGATCCCCTGGGTTGGGAAGATCCCTTGGAGAAGGAAATGGCAATCCACTCCAGTACTATTGCCTGGAAAATCCCATGGACAGAGGAGTCTGGTAGGCTACAGTCCATGGGGTCGCAAAGAGTCAGACATGACTGAGCGACTTCACATTCACGTTCAAGATAGTTTCAGGGCTTCCCAGGTGGCTCAGTGGTAAAGAATCTGCCTGCCAGTGCAGAAGATATGAGTTCAGTCCCTGGGTGGGGAGGATAGTGTGGAGGAGGAAATGGCAACTCACTCCAGTATTCTTGCCTGGAAAATCCCCATGGACACAGAAGCCTGGCGGGCTACAGTCCATGGGGTCGCAAAGAGTCAGACACGACTTACCAACTGAGCACGAGCACAAAGATAGTTTAAAGTCATAAGAGCATTAAACAGTCCTATATGAAATCAAGGTGAAACTGTGCATGAAGAACTGTTTCGTTAATATTGGGAAAATGGTAATAAATGTTGAAGTTGGGTGATGGTACATAGAGGTTCATTATACTATTCTCACGATTTTTGCACATCTTTAACAGCTTCTTGACAAAGTTCTTTTTGAATACATTGCTGAACAAGGGTAACTTTCAGGCCAGCCCTCTGAGTTATTACAAATTTGAAATTACTGGCATTAATAATAGAGCTTTGACTCTGCTTAAAAAAAAATTTTATCAAAGCTCCTAGACCCTTTAACTTCACTTTCCCAAACTCAGTGAGCCTATATTCAAGTTCAAGGGAAGGGTAATTGGGGTCTGACAGAGCCATACTTGTTCTGCTTCTAGTGGAAATATCAAGGGAAGCCCAGGAGAAGGCAAAGAGAGGTATTGGGCCAGGAGATGAAGGGCTGGCTTTGAAAGCCAAAGCCTGTTTTGATGGCATCACCTGCTATCAGCTTCCCACTTTCAGAGGGATTTGTCATAGAGAGAAATTGTCCTACATTCTCTCTCTTGCTTTGCTTGTGCCAAGCACCATCATAAGTAGGCCACTTTCTCATGGCCAGAATAAGCTCAGCTCGATGGAGAACCCATGGGGGATTTTGGCTTCAGTCCATTGCTTTACTCTAATGAGGGAAAGGTTTTCCAGGCTCCACAGTAGCTTGCATGCTGGGGCAATTCTTAGTTAAGCACATTTCTCATTTGCTTTTATTCTACTGAACATCTTCATGGAGGAGCTTGGAGGGGCAGTGAGGCTTGGAAATACTTCTATATGCAAACAGCTTCATTTGACCAAAAGAGTATTTCCAGGCGAGAAGCAATAATTCCTATAAACAAATCACACTCTCCCTAAGGCAAAATAAACTAAATTCAGGAAGGAAGATACTTTACAAAGTGAATTCCATACAAGTAATGCAGTACAGCAGGCTTTTCCAAGACTTCTGAACTGCAAAAAAAAAAGAGAGAGAGAAAATCTTGGCTAAACTTTCTGCTGTGGTTAGTCACTTGGAATAACTAGCACACTCACAAATCTACCTTTGTCTCCATGGAGACAGAAGGGCCTAACAACTACCTAAATATTATACTGCAAGGTATTACAGATAAGCATCAGGGGCCACAGGGAAATACTATAAAGCAAAAAGAAAAACATGTCCTGCCTTCTAAAACTATAGTCCCACCATAACACCATGGGATTTTACAATCTGGTCTTACTGTATTTTTATTATTATTCCCACTGAATAAATCTCCTTTCCTTTAAGCAAGGAGGAATCTAAAACTGAAAGATCCAAAGTGATTGAATTGACCTTAATGTTCTTGAAAATTGCCTTAATGACAGCCTTAGGTATACACTGAGTTGAATTACTTTTAATAAGGTTGGCTTTTGTGAGACTTATCATATGCTACTCATTCAAAAACCTACTATGTGGCAGGTACTGTGCTAGGTACTGGGATAATGACACTTGCAACTTTTCAAAGGTGCTTTCACAACTTTAACTACATTTGACCCCTTCAATAACATATGAATTGTCATTAACAGTATTTTACAGATAAGGAAATTAAGACTCTGAGAAAAGACTTGCCCAAGGTCACAAAACACTGCAGTGGATCCAGAATCTGCACCCTGGTTTTCAGACAACAAATCCCACTTTAATTTCAACTGTATAACACTCCAACACTCAAAGGCCAGCCATAGCACTCCACAATGAGGAGTGTGTATGTGTGTGTATGTGTGTGTGTGCACGTGTGTGTGCATGCTCAGTCTTATCCAATTCTTTGCAACTCCATGGACTGTAACCCCCAAGGCTCCTCTGTCCATGGGATTCTCCAGACAACAATACTGGAGTGGGTTGCCGTGTCGTTCTTGAGGGGATCTTCCCAACCCAGGGATTGAACCCATGCCTCCTGCATTACAGGCAGATGCACCATACCACCATATGCACTTTGGTGCACTTTGCCATCATACCACCTGGGAAGCCCCCATAATGAGGAATACTCAGATGAATTTTAGTCACTTGACTCAGTATGGCCCCCAAAGAGCATTCTATGAATACAAAACAGTAACTCTTACTGCTTGTTTTCAGTTCATGAAATTTTATCAGGCTGTGTACCTATGACAAGTACACTCCTCTGCTCCTCTGTATGTATATTATACTTCAGTAAACGTTTTTTTTTTTTAAAAAAAAAAAAAAAAACAAACACCATTCTCTCCTCACTGTCCTGAAAGTGTGCTTTCCTGTGTAGACTGGTCCTCAGGCTTCACAGGCCTCATGCATTCAGCCTTTATGCCCTAGATCAAACAGGTATGGCTTTACACTTGCAAACTCTTTTGGAGTTCTCCTTCTTAAACCACCGTCTACCGCCTTAAATTTGTCTCTCTCTCATGGGGATACCATGCTGCTGCTGCTGCAAAGTCGCTTCAGTCATGTCTGACTCTGTGCAACCCCATAGACGGCAGCCCACCAGGCTCCCCTGTCTCTGGGATTCTCCAGGCAAGAACACTGGAGTGGGTTGCCATTTCCTTCTCCAACGCATGAAAGTGAAAAGTGAAAGTGAAGTCGCTCATTTCACTTCAAGTCGTGTCCGACACTCAGCAACCCCACAGACTGCAGTCTACCAGGTTCCTCCGTCCATGGGATCTTCCAGGCAAGAGTACTGGAGTGGGTTGCCACTGCCTTTTCCAGGAGATACTGTAGGGGCAGCAAATCCCTAACGCCATTGCTGCCCTTACTCTGAGCCAAAGGAGAAGAGGTGCTCTGACTGGTTCCCTATAGACTGGACCCCGTGCCCAACACTCCCCCCAAAAAACTGTAGCTCCTTTTTCTAACAACCCTGTTGAGAGTCTTTCCAATTGACCAGAGGAAGCTATGCAGTCAAAACTAGCTTCTTCACACAGCACCCAACTCTGAGGGCAAAATGCTATGTGGTGATTAAGCTGAACTGCAATTTATGAGGGAGAGGATAAAGGGGACCAGGCTAAGCACTCTTTGTCTTTGGGCTCCCAGACCCCCTGAAGCTTGCCCACTTCCAATAACTTACCTATACTACTACTGGCACAGGACCTGTGCTCAGTCACTTCCCATCCCATCCCCTCTGCGATTACTTTCCAACTGAGCCCAGACAACCAGGGCACACAGGATTGAAATTCATTTACCATTCCTGTTTTCAGCTCTCATTTCTTCATATGATCTCATTCAACATCATAACCTTGTCAGTATAACAAAGTGCAGACGTATCACTATCTTTCTTATATGGATAGAGAAACCAAGACCCAAAGAAGGAAGCAACAATCTCAAAAGCACCTGGGTGATTAGGGTTTGGCACCACTTTTGTGATGGTGATAGAACAGGAAGAAAGTTGTCTAGAACTGGGGAAATGGCACCAAGTCTTTGTCTACAAGTAGCCAGTGGATCAGATCAGATCAGTCGCTCAGTCGTGTCCGACTCTTTGCGACCCCATGAACCGCAGCACACCAGGCCTCCCTGTCCATCACCAGCTCTTGGAGGTCACTCAGACTCACACCCATCGAGTATGATGCCATCCCCATCTCATCCTCTGTCGTCCCCTTCTCCTCCTCCCTCTCCCTCCCACATCAGATCTTCTCCAATGAGTCAACTCTTCGCTGAGGTGGCAAAATACTGGAGTTTCAGCTTTAGCATCTTCCTTCTAAAGAATTCCAGGATTGATCTCCTTCAGAATGGACTGGTTGGATCTTCTTGCAGTCCAAGGGACTCTCAAAGTCTTCTCCAACACCACAGTTCAAAAGCATCAATTCTTCGGCGCTCAGCCTTCTTCACAGTCCAGCTCTCACATCCATACATGACCACAGGAAAGACCATAGCCTTGACTAGGCGAACCTTTGTTGGTAAAGTATGTCTCTGCTTTTGAATATGCTATCTAGGTTGGTCATAACTTTCCTTCCAAGAGCAGCGTCTTTTAATCATGGCTGCGTCACCATCTGCATGATTTTGGGCCAGAAAAAAAGTCTGAATGTTGGCTATCACTGTCTCCCTCAGTCATGCTCCGGCAGAAGAAGTAAAATAGCTATCCTAGCTCATACTATTTTGGCTTTCTTTACACTTCTGCTGGCTGGAGCAGCTGACTGGAGGGAGCACAGTGATCTAGGCCAATCCACACATTTCTTCTTAACAACCTCCCAGTGTTCAATCATTAGTCAATAACAAAAAGGCAGCAGGTTGAATCTGGAGGTAGAAATTAGGATCAAAAATTGAAAACTGGGGGACTTCCCTGGTGGTCCACGTAAGAATCCACCTTCCAATGTAGGGAATGTGGGTTCAGTCCCTGACAGAGAACTAATATCTCACATGCCACAGGGCAACTAAGACCATGGGCCACAACTACTGAGCCCACACACCTCAACTAAAGAAGCCTGCATGCCACAGTGAAAGATCCAGAGTGCTGAAACTAAGACCTGATGCAGCCAAATAAATAAATAAATAATTTTTTAAAAAGAATTGAAAACTGGGAAAGGGCTTCTATATCACCTCAACTCTGAATTGCCATCAACAAAATCACTGGATGTTTGGGTCATTTCAGTAAAACAACAGGGCTGTATTCTTGGATGGATGATTTGGTGAGTGACTACTTTTCTAGCAAGTTATTTAGCATGACATCACACAGATTATAGAATGAATCATAGAGACAAAAATAAACCAAATATTAAGGCTGGCTTATTACATTAGAGATGAGACTACTGAGGCCCAGATGGGTTAAGTGACCTCCTAAACTGAAGCACCTACTTAGTGAAAGAACTAGGATAAGACTGTACACTCCCTGACTCCCAACTACTTCTCTTTCCACTTCACTGGCTGAATCCATCTCAATAAAATTGTATGTGTGGTCATCATGCAGATGTGGCTAAAATAGCAAACATGAAAAAATGGCCCTATTCCTGAAAGAAAAGAATAACAGAAAAGACCAAATAACAGAAGAATTTCCCATTTCACATCTATAAATTTAGATTTAGGTCTATAACATTAAGAAAAAGAAGTTTCACTCATAAGCCTAGAAAGGCAGCTTAAGGAAAGAAGTCGGCCTATTAAAGGAGCTAATATCCTGACAGTTATTAATCCTGACTTGACTTTGACAAATTATACAATCCCTATGCATCAGTTTCTCCATTTGCATTCATAGTTCAGTTCAGTCGCTCAGTTGTGTCTGACTCTTTGCAACCCCATGAATCGCAGCACGCCAGGCCTCCCTGTCCATCACCAACTCCCAGAGTTCACTCAGACTCACGTCCATCGAGTCAGTGATACCATCTAGCCATCTCATCCTCTGTCGTCCCCTTCTTCTCCTGCCCCCAGCATCAGAGTCTTTTCCAATGAGTCAACTCTTCGCATGAGGTGGCAAAGTACCGGAGTTTCAGCTTTAGCATCATACCTTCCAAAGAAATCCCAGGACTGATCTCCTTTAGAATGGACTGGGTAGATCTCCTTGCAGTCCAAGGGACTCTCAAGAGTTTTCTCCAACACCACAGTTCAAAAGCATCAATTCTTCGGCACTCAGCTTTCTTCACAGTCCAACTCTCACATCCATATATGACCACAGGAAAAACCATAGCCTTGACTAGATGGACCTTTGAATTCTGCTTTTGAATATGCTATCTATGTTGGTCATAACTTTTCTTCCAAGGAGTAAGCGTCTTTCAATTACATGGCTGAAATCACCATCTGCAGTGATTTTGGGGCCCAAAAAAAATAAAGTCTGACACTGTTTCCACTGTTTACCCATCTATTTCCCATGAACTGATGGGACCAGATGACATGATCTTCATTTTCTGAATGTTGAGCTTTAAGCCAACTTTTTCCCAGTCCACTTTCACTTTCATCAAGAGGCTTTTAAATTCCTCTTCACTTTCTGCCATAAGGGTGGTGTCATCTGCATATCTGAGGTTATTTATATATCTCCCAACAATCTTGATTCCAGCTTGTGCTTCCTCCAGCCCAGTGTTTCTCATGATGTACTCTGCATATAATTTAAATAAGCAGGGTGACAGTATACAGTCTTGACGTACTCCTTTTCCTATTTGGAAACAGTCTTTCCTATTTGGAACGGTCCATGTCCAGTTCTAACTGTTGCTTCCTGACCTGCATATAGGTTTCTCAAGAGGCAGGTCAGGTGGTCTGGTATTTCAATCTCTTAAAGAATTTTCCTCAGTTTATTGTGATCCACACAGTCAAAGGCTTTGACATAGTCAATAAAGCAGAAATAGACGATTTTTCTGGAACTCTCTTGCTTTCTTAATGACCCAGCAGATGTTGGCAATTTGATCACTGGTTCCTCTGCCTTTTCTAAAACCAGCTTGAACATCTGGAAGTTCACGGTTCACGTATTGCTGAAGCCTGGCTTGGACAATTTTGAGCATTACTTTACTAGCGTGTGAGATGAGTGCAATTGTGCAGTAGTTTGGGCATTCTTTGGCATTGCCTTTCTTTGGGATTAGAATGAAAACTGACTACATACCATAGTACCATAGCTCTCAAGCATCTCTGAAAGTAAGGGACCCACCATAAGGACATCTTGACTCTTAATTCCCACTACCCTCACCCCCGCGTTTACTTAGTCACTAGTTCTGTTAACTGATGTCAAATATCCCTTAAATTCAAACCACTTTTCCATCTTTAATGTTTCTGTTTTAGTTCAGGCCCTCCTATCACTTGCTTGGGTTACTCCATCAAGCTCCTGACCACTCTCTTTGCCCTGAGTCTCTCCCTACTCCAGTCTATCTCCACAGGCCACCAATGTCTGGCTATGTCATGCTTCCATTAACTATTTCCTGAAAAAGTCCAAAACCTCTTAGTATGACAAATAAGACTCCAGTTTGTCTCACCCTCATTTACTTCTTTAACTTTTTATTTAATTTTTATTTTATATTATCAGATCAGATCAGATCAGTCGCTCAGTCGTGTCCAACTCTTCGCAACCCCACGAACTGCATATTATAGTATAGTTGATTTACACTGTTGTGCTAGTTTCAAGTATACAGCACAGAGATTCAGATACACACACACACACATTTTTTTTTCCAATTTTTTTTTCCAATTCTTTTCCCATATAGGTTATTAGAGTATTGAGTAGAATTCTCTGTACTATACAGAAGGTTCTTGCTGTATAGAAGAAAAATATGTATGCGTGCCTATGTTCTCAGTTGCTTCAGTTGTGTCTGACTTTTTGGGACCCTATGAACTATAGCCCACCAGGCTCCTCTGTCCATGGGATTTCCCAGGCAAGAATACTGGAGTGCGTTACCATTTCCTTCTTCAGGGAGGGGATCCCTCCAGATCCCTCCAACTCAGGGACTGAACCCGCAACTCCTGAATTGGCAGATGGATTCTTTACCACCGAAGCCACCAGGGAAGCCCTGACTTATGATAAGAATTGTTATTTATGGTCAACATGCAGCCTATATGGCCAATAAATAAGGCATAATTGGGCTTCTTTGATGTCCCCACTCTTTATTTGAAGCTTTTATCTAGGGATTTAGGGAATTTAGAATTGCCAGCTGGAAGAAAGAGAAGTTTGTTCTAACTATATCTTCCTTTGAGAACTGTCAATTGTTTTGTGGCTATGAAGGAACGGGACTGACCATCAGTCTGTATTTCAGTCTTTCAGCAGCAACAAACCTCTCATTGTACCACTCCACCTCTAACTTTGATTTCAACTCCCTGCCATCATATCACATCTCCTAAAAGTTAGAATTTACTTTCCTTTTTCCTCTTTAATATCCCCCAACTTTATCCTCCACCTCTACACACACACACCAAGAGCTGATTTTCATTGCATGTATTTAAGTAAACTGTCAACCCATTATGCAATTTACATGAGAAGGCTAGTAATAAAGTACGACCTTCTCCAAGGTCATTTGTATACTCTCTGATATCTGGGAAAGGGCCGAGAGAAAAACAGGTAGATAACTCAATCTGTCATGTGAATCTAAGGAGACTGTACAAATACCTCATTTCCATAACATTGTACTTGGTGTCCCGACATAATGAATGAATATGCTGCGACTGAAGACTAAACAGAGGCTAACAGTAAATGCATTAATTAGCGACCTGTTTACACTTCTCCTGGGAAGGATGAAGTTACAGCTGCTGTCATGCAAGAATACTGACTGAGTTTGGGTCTCCACTCTGGGAATACAGATAAATTTGTGAGATTCTCCCACAAATTATCACTTGCTGACAGGCATTAATAACACTAATGAAGGCAGAAGACCTTGATTCAAACACACAAATGATGTTGAGTTGATAGATATCAATCTGTTAGAGTTGATAACAGATTTGTGAACAGGGCCCTCATTAATGAATTTATTAATGATGCAGAGATGGAAGTTAAAAAGGGGTGTCTAGACATGTATTTATAGCACCTCCACCTCCTTCAATCAAAAGTAATTCTTCTATCTCTTTGATTTATCTCTTTTTCAGCTATATATCTAAGAAAGCAGAATGATCATGTTCTGGTAAGATAAATCAGAGAAAAGAGGATAGATTCAGCTCTGTTCAGTTAATGACAATTATGAATGAGAAAATTTCATGAAATCAAAAGATCACCAGCTCTCATCTTAGGAAATATGTGGTGATGATGCAAATTGGAAGGTTTATTCAGAGCAAAAGGAACATTTACTAAACATGCCCAAACCTAGTTGAAGTCTTGTTGTTTGATAAAAGATGAGTATATTATTACCAATTTGTCTCCCACATCATTGATTTCCTAGGTAACTACACCCTTGACCAATAGTCACATTTGAGTGCAGGAAATGGTATGTGTTGACAACATTTCTGTTAACAATTGACACTTTCATTATCTTTTATCATGATTGAATGGCCAAATCCTTCTATTTCTGAGCAAGAGAGAACAACAGAATGTCAATGTTTGCATAGGGTCATGCCTGTTGTCATTCAGCAGTTTGCACTGGTTTGCCCTGGTTCATAGACAGATTTTATTACAGCCATTATTCAATAATGAATGCTAAAACAACTGGTTGAGGCAAACAATTTGGAAAAAATAGCTGGTTTGTCCAATGTAGGAAGAAATTTGAAAGCCAACTGCATTGTTGAATTAGCCTTTTACTAATTACTTCACTGAAGAGACCTATCATTTCAAGTGAAGTGTTCAGACCAGGGGTCCTGAGTAGGTATCATCATATTAAATACTGACTAGCACTTCAGTTCTAGCAAGTTGCATTATCAACCTAAGAATTCCAGTGATTAGATTGTACATGTGGCTCAGTATTCTGAGGCATGAGACAGACAAGGCAGTCTCTGACATCTTTTAAGTGAAAACTCATTCTCTTAAAACTTTAAACATTGTTTAATGCCACACAAGGGCCCCAGAGTGAAGGCAGAGAGATTGCGTTTTTCAGAGAGTGATTACCCACTTAGGCTGCTAGGCTTTTTTAGGAGTCTGTTTTAATAGGAATCTGGTTGGAATTAAGAGTAAAATGGAGCTGTAAGGAGACCAGAGCGCGGTCCTGATAGGAAGGAGTTTGTGCTGTTAAAAAAGAGATTATTTTTTTTCTAGAAGAAAGTTGAAACACAGGAACAGCAGCCAGACAAACGGAAGAGGGAGACAGGTGCGCTCCTTGTTTTTTTTTTTTTTATCCCTGATAGATTGCAGTATGGATAAAATAATAAAAAATAAAAACACCCCCCCCCCCGGCCCCCGCTCGGGCCGCCCAAAAAAAAAAAGAAGAGCTGCAGGGACATCAAAACAAGTGGGAGGTAGAACTAAAATAAATATATTTTTTTATTTTTTTTTAAATGGGGGGGGGCGGATAGACTTTTATTTTATTTTTTTTTTTTTTTTATCTTTTTATTTTTTTTTACAATATTGTATTACTTTTACTATACATCGAGATGGATCCGCCACCAGAATACCCGTGCTCCCCATCCTGAACCCTCCTCCCTCCCCCCTTCCACACCATCCCTCCAGGTCATCCCAGTGCTCCAGTCCCAGGCATCTGTTATCGGGCATCGTACCTGGACTGACTCGTTTCAGATATGATATTATACATATTTCAATGCTATTCTCCCCATTCGTCCCACCCTCTCCCAGTCCCAGAGTCCAAAAGTCTATTCTATACATCAGTGTCTCTTTTGCTGTCTCATAAGCAGGGTGATTGTTACCATCTTTCTAAATTCCATATATATGCGTTAGTATACTGTATTTGTGTTTTTCTTTCTGGCTTACTTCACTCTGTATAATAGGCTCCAGTTCCATCCACCTCAATAGAACTGATTCAAATGTATTCTTTTTAATGGCTGAGTAATACTCCATCGTGTATATGTACCACAGCTTGCTTATCCATTCATCTGTGGATGGGCATCTAGGTTGCTTCCACGTCCTGGCTATTGTAAACAGTGCTGCTATGAACATTGGGGTACATGTGCCTCTTTCAATTCTGGTTTTCTCAGTGTGTATGCCCAGCAGTGGGATTGCTGGGTCATAAGGCAGTTCTATTCCCAGTTTTTTGAGGAATCTCCATACTGTTCTCCATAATGGCTGTACTAGTTTGCATTCCCACCAACAGTGTAAGAGGGTACCCTTCTCTCCGCACCCTCTCCAGCATTTATTGCTTGTGGATTTTTGGATCGCAGCCATTCTGACTGGCGTGTAATGGTATCTCATAGTGGTTTTGATTTGCATTTCTCTGATAATGAGCGATGTTGAGCATCTTTTCATGTGTTTGTTAGCCATCTGTATGTCTTCTTTGGAGAAATGTCTATTAAGTTCTTTGGCCCATTTTTTGATTGGGTCGTTTATTTTCCTGGAATTGAGCTGTAGAAGTTGCTTGTATATTTTTGAGATTAGTTGTTTGTCTGTTGCTTCATTTGCTATTATTTTCTCCCATTCTGAGGGCTGTCTTTTCAGCTTGCCTATAGTTTCCTTTGTTGTGCAAAAGCTTTTTAAGTTTGATTAGGTCCCATTTGTTCATTTTTGATTTTATTTCCGATATTCTGGGAGGTGGGTCATAGAGGATCCTGCTGTGATGTAAGTCAGAGAGTGTTTTGCCTATGTTATCCTCTAGGAGTTTTATGGTTTCTGGTCTTATATTTAGCTCTTTAATCCATTTTTAATTTATTTTTGTGTATGGTGTTAGACAGTGTTCTAGTTTCATTCTTTTACAAGTGTTTAACCAGTTTTCCCAGCACCACTTGTTAAAAAGATTGTCTTTACTCCATTGTATATTCTTGCCGCCTTTGTCAAAGATTAGGTGACCATATGTGCGTGGATTTATCTCTGGACTTTCTATTTTGTTCCATTGATCTATGTTTCTGTCTTTGTGCCAGTACCATACTGTCTTGATGACTGTAGCTTTATAGTAGAGCCTGAAGTCAGGCAGTTTGATTCCTCCAGTTCCGTTCTTCTTTCTCAAGATAGCTTTGGCTATTCGAGGTTTTTTGTATTTCCATACAAATTGAGAAATTATTTGTTCTAGCTCTGTGAAGAATACTGTTGGTAGCTTGATGGGGATTGCATTGAATCTATAAATTGCTTTGGGTAGTATACTCATTTTCACTATATTGATTCTACCAATCCACGAACAAGGAATATTCCTCCATCTATTAGTGTCCTCTTTAATTTCTTTCAGCAGTGTTTTATAGTTTTCCTAGAAGAAATAAAAAAGAGTCAATATATAATGAATAATACAATAAATGAGATCCAAAACACTCTGGAGGCAACAAATAGTAGAATTACAGAGGCAGAAGATAGAATTAGTGAATTAGAAGATAGAATGGCAGAATTAAATGAATCAGAGGAGAAAAAAGAAAAACGAATTAAAAGGAATGAGGACAATCTCAGAGACCTCCAGGACAATCTTAAACGTTACAATATTCGAATCATAGGAGTTCCAGAAGAAGAAGACAAAAAGAAAGACCATGAGAAGATACTAGAGGAGATAATAGTTGAAAACTTCCCTAAAATGGGGAAGGAAATAATCACTCAAGTCCAAGAAACCCAGAGAGTCCCATATAGGATAAACCCAAGGCGAAACACCCCAAGACACATATTAATCAAATTAACAAAGATCAAACACAAAGAACAAATATTAAAAGCAGCAAGGGAAAAACAACAAATAACACACAAGGGAATTCCCATAAGGCTAACAGCTGATCTTTCAATAGAAACTCTTCAAGCCAGGAGGGAATGGCAAGACATACTTAAAGTGATGAAAGAAAAGAACCTACAGCCCAGATTATTGTGCCCAGCAAGGATCTCATTCAAATATGAAGGAGAAAACAAAACCTTTACAGACAAGCAGAAGCTGAGAGAATTCAGCACCACCAAACCAGCTCTCCAACAAATACTAAAGGACCTTCTCTAGACAGGAAACACAAAAAGGATATATAAATTCAAACCCAAAACAACAAAGTAAATGGCAACGGGATCATATTTATCCGTAATTACCTTAAATGTAAATGGGTTGAATGCCCCAACCAAAAGGCAGAGACTGGCTGAATGGATACAAAAACAAGACCCATACATATGTTGTCTACAAGAGACCCACCTCAAAACAGGGGACACATACAGACTGAAAGTGAAGGGCTGGAAAAAGATTTTCCATGCAAATAGAGACCAAAAGAAAGCAGGAGTAGCAATACTCATATCAGATAAAATAGACTTTAAAACAAAAGCTGTGAAAAGAGACAAAGAAGGTCACTACATAATGATCAAAGGATCAATCCAAGAAGAAGATATAACAATTATAAATATATATGCACCCAACCTAGGAGCACCGCAATATGTAAGACAAATACTAACAAGTATGAGAGGAGAAATAAACAATAACACAATAATAGTGGGAGACTTTAATACCCCACTTACGCCAATGGATAGATCAACTAAACAGAAAATTAACAAGGAAACACAAGCTTTAAATGATACAATAGACAAATTAGAACTAATTGATATCTATAGGACATTTCATCCCAAAACAATGAATTTCACCTTTTTCTCAAGTGCACACGGAACCTTCTCCAGGATAGACCACATCCTGGGCCATAAATCTAGCCTTGGTAAGTTCAGAAAAATTGAAATCATTCCAACCATTTTTTCTGACCACAATGCAGTAAGAGTAAATCTCAATAACAGGAGAAAAACTATTAAAAATTCCAACATATGGAGGCTGAACAACACACTCCTGAATAACCAACAAATCACAGAAGAAATCAAAAAAGAAATCAAATTCTGCATAGAAACGGATGAAAATGAAAACACAACAACCCAAAACGTGTGGGACACTGTAAAAGCAGTCCTAAGGGGAAAGTTCATAGCAATTCAGGCATACCTTAAGAAACAAGAAAAAAGCCAAATAAATAACCTAACTCTACACCTAAAGCAACTGGAAAAGGAAGAAATGAAGCACCCCAAGATTAGTAGAAGGAAAGAAATCTTAAAAATTAGGGCAGAAATAAATGCAAAAGAAACCAAAGAGACCATAGCAAAAATTAACAAAGCCAAAAGCTGGTTCTTTGAAAGGGTAAATAAAATTGACAAACCACTAGCCAGACTCATCAAGAAACAAAGGGAGAAGAATCAAATCAATAAAATTAGAAAAGAAAATGGAGAGATCACAACAGACAGCACAGAAATACAAAGGATCATAAGAGACTACTATCAGCAATTATATGGCAATAAAATGGACAATATGGAAGAAATGGACAAATTCTTAGAAAAATACAACTTTCCAAAACTGGATCAGGAAGAAATAGAAAATCTTAACAGACCCATCACAAGCACGGAAATTGAAACTGTAATCAGAAATCTCCCAGCAAACAAAAGCCCAGGCCCAGACGGCTTCACAGCTGAATTCTACCAAAAATTTAGAGAAGAGCTAACACCTATCCTACTCAAACTCTTCCAGAAAATTGCAGAGGAAGGCAAACTTCCAAACTCATTTTATGAGGCCACCATCACCCTAATTCCAAAACCTGACAAAGATCCCACAAAAAAAGAAAACTACAGACCAATATCACTGATGAACATAGATGCAAAAATCCTTAACAAAATTCTAGCAATCAGAATCCAACAACACATTAAAAAGATCATACACCATGACCAAGTGGGCTTTATCCCAGGGATGCAAGGATTCTTCAATATCTGCAAATCAATCAACGTAATACACCACATTAACAAACTGAAGAATAAAAACCATATGATTATCTCAATAGATGCAGAGAAAGCCTTTGACAAAGTTCAACATCCATTTATGATAAAAACTCTCCAGAAAGCAGGAATAGAAGGAACATACCTCAACATAATAAAAGCTATATACGACAAACCCACAGCAAACATTATCCTCAATGGTGAAAAACTGAAAGCATTTCCTCTAAAGTCAGGAACAAGACAAGGATGCCCACTTTCACCATTATTATTCAACATTGTTCTGGAAGTTCTGGCCACAGCAATCAGAGCAGAAAAAGAAATAAAAGGAATCCAAATTGGAAAAGAAGAAGTAAAACTCTCACTGTTTGCAGATGACATGATCCTCTATGTAGAAAACCCTAAAGATTCCACCAGAAAATTACTAGAACTAATCAATGAATACAGTAAAGTTGCAGGATATAAAATTAACACACAGAAATCCCTTGCATTCCTGTACACTAATAACGAGAAAATAGAAAGAGAAATTAAGGAAACAATTCCATTCACCATTGCAATGAAAACAATAAAATACTTAGGAATATATCTTCAGAACCATTTTAACGATCACCAAAGTCACAGGGCAAAGCTAGTATTGTGGGCAAAGATATTAAGGCATGACTCTAATTGCCAAGATGCCTGGCATCACTTCAAACAAACTAGCCCTATGGATAACAAATTTCACCATTACTAGGTAGCCAGTTGGTAATGGGACAATTTGGTCCATACAACCACACAACATAGTCACTGCAAATCAATGTTTATTCACTTATTTATTCCTTTATTAATGCAATGAATATTTATTTAGTGTATATTATGTGCCAGTCATTATACTGGGTGCTAGGGATTCAGCAGTGAACAAGTGAAAGATAGTTCCTGACTTATATTTAGTTTATTTTGTTGAGCTAGACTATGTATAGCTTTAGGATTCTGCAGCCAGACAGTATAGCGTGTAAATCCCAGCTCATCCACTTACTAGTTTTGTGACCTTGGCAAATCACTTCCCCTTGTGAGTCTTAGTTTCTTCATCTCCAAAACTGTGATAAAACTAGTACCTGATTTATTGAGCTGGTATGAGAAATATAAGGGTTAATATATGCTAAAAACTTAAAACAGCATCTGTCACATGATAAGCACTATGTAACTGTCAGACATTCTAGATATCTAGAAAGTAGATAATTTTTTGTTCATCCTACTTAAGATTCATGCTTCCTGAATTTAAAGACTCATGTCATTTAACAAATTTGGAAAATTCTCAATCATTCTCTTTAAAAATTGCCTCTACTTCCATTCTCTCTAGTTTCTCCTTTTGAAATTGATTTTAGATATCATTTGGACTTTTAATTTTTATTTATTTAAATTAGTTAATTAAAAAATTTATTGAAGTATAGTTGATTTACAATATTGTGTTATTTTCAGATGTACAGCAAAGTAATTCAGTGTGTATATATATATATATATATATATATATATATATATTCAGATTCTTCTCCCTTATAGGTTATAACAAAATACTGAGTATAGTTTCCTGTACTATATAGTAGGTGCCTGTTGGTTATCTGTTTTATATATAGCAGTGTGTAAATGTTAATCCACTGGAGAAGGAAATAGCAACCCAGCCCAGTATTCTTGCCTGGGAAATCCCATGGACAGAGGAGCCTGTTGGGCTATAGTCCGTGGGATCACAAAGAGTCAGACACAACTGAGCAAGTAACGCACAACATATGTTAATCCCACCCTCCTAATTTATCCCTCCTGCCCATTTCCTAACTGAAGCAGAAGAGATTAAGAAGAGGTGACAAGAATACACAGAAGAACTATACAAGAAAGGTCTTAATGACTTGAATAACCACGATGGTGTGGTCACTCACCCAGAACCAGACATCCTAGAGTGTGAAGTTAAGTGAGCCTTAGGAAGCATTGCATGCATGTGCGCTCAGTCACCTAGTCGTGTCCAACTCTCTGTGACTCCACAGACTGTAGCCCACCAGGCCCCTCTGTCCATGGGGTTTTCCCAGCAAGAATACTGGAGTGGATTGCCATTTCCTCCTCCAAGGGATCTTCCCATCCCAGAGATTGAACCCACATCTCTTGCATTGGCAGGCAGATTCTTTGCCACTGAGCCACCATGGAAGCCCAGAAAGCATTAGTATGAACAAAGGTAGTGGAAGTGATGGAATTCCAGCCAAGCTATTTAAAAATCCTAAAAGATGATGCTGTTAAAGTGCTGCACTCAATATATCAGCAAATTTTAAAAACTCAGCAGTGGCCACAGGACTGGAAAAGGTCAGTTTTCATTCCAATCCCAAAGAAGGGCAATTCAAAAGAATGTTCAAACTACCATACAATTGCACTCATTTCACATGCTATCAAGGTTATGCTCAAAACCATTCAAGCTAGGCTTCAGCAATATGTGAACCAAGAATTTCCAGATGTACAAGCTGGGTTTCAAAGAGGCAGAGGAACCAGAGATCAAATTGACATTTGTTGGATCATGGAGAAAGCAAGGCAGTTCCAGAAAAAAAAAAACATCTACTCCTGCTCCACTGACTATGCTAAAGCCTTTGTGTGGATCACAAAAAGCTTTGGAAAATTCTAAAAGATGAGAATACCAGACCACCTTACCTGTCTCTTGAGAAACCTGCATATGGGTCAAGAAGCAACAGTTAGAACAAAACATGGAACAATAGACTGGTTCAAAATTGGGAAAGGAATATGTCAAGGCTGTATATTGTCACCTTGCTTGTTTAACATCTATGCAGAGTACATCATGCAAATACTGGGCTGGATGAATCAAGACTGTTGGGAGAAATATCAATAGCTTCAGATATGCAGATGATACCACTTCAGTGGCAGAAAATGGAGAGGAACTAAAGGGCCTCTTGATGAAGGTGAAAGAGGAGAGTGAAAAAGCTGACTTGGAACTCAACATTATAAAAACTAAGATCATGGCATTTTGTCCCATCACTTCATGGCAAATAAAAGAGGAAAAAGTGGAAGCAGTGACAGATTTTATTTTCTTGGGCTCCAAAGTCAGTTTGGACTGTGACTGCAGTCATGAAATTTAAAAGACTCTTGCTCGTGGAAGGAAAGCTATGACAAACTTAGACAGCAAATTAAAAATCAGAGACATCATTTTGCCAACAAAGGTCTGGGTAGTCAAAGCTATGGTTTTTCCAGTAGTCGTGTGCAGATGTGAGAGTTGGACCATAAAGAAGGCTGAGCACCGAAGAACTGCTGCTTCAAATTGCAGTGCTAGAGAAGACTCTTGAGATTCCCCTGGTCAGCAAGGAGATCAAACCAGTCATTCCTAAAGGTAATCAACCCTGAATTGGAAGGACTGGAGCTGAAGCTAAGCTCCAACACTTTTGGCCATCTGATGCAAAGAGCAGACTCATTGGAAAAGACTGATGCTGGGAAAGATTAAAGGCAAAAGGAGAAGGGAGCAGCAGAGGATGAGATGGTTAAATAGCATCAATGAATCAATGATAATGAGTTTGAGCAAACTCTGGAAGATAGCAGAGGACAGAGGAGCCTGGAATACTACAGTCCATGGAGTCACAAAGAGTCAGACAAAACTTAGCAACTGAACAATAAACTCACCTTTCCCCTTTGGTAGCCATAAGTTTGTTGTCTAAGTCTGTGAGTCTGTTTCTGTTTTGTAAATATATTCGTTTGTATCATTTTTTTTAGATTTCACATATTAATGATATCATATATTCATCTTTCTCTGACTTATTTAGTATGATCATCTCTAGGGCCATCCATTTTGCTGCAAATGGCATTATTTCATTTTTTTATGGCTGAGTAATAATCCATTGCATATATGTACACATCTTCTTTGTCCATGCATCTGTCAATGGACATTTAGGTTGCTTCCACATCTTAGATATTATAAGTAGTGTTGCAATGAACACTGGGGTTCATGTATCATTACAAATTAAGTTTTTATCCCAGCATATGTCCAGGAGTAGGATTGCAGGATGATATGATAGCTCTATTTTTAGTTTTGGGTTTTTTTTTTAATTTTATTTTTATTTTATTTAACTTTACAATACTGTATTGGTTTTGCCATGTATCAAAATGAATCTGCCAATTCTCCATAGTATCTGTATGAATTTATATTCCCATCAGTATAGAAGGGTTCCCTTTTCTCCACACCCTTTCCAGAATTGGTTATTTGTAGACATTCTGATGATGGCCATTCTGACCAGTGTGAGGTGGTACCTCAGTGTGGTTTTGATTTGCATTTCTCTAACAAATACCAGACCATGTTACCTGCCTCCTGAGAAACCTGTATGCAGGTCAAGAAGCAACAGTTAGAACCAGACATGGAACAACAGACTGGTTCAAAATTGGGAAGGGAGTATGTCAAGGCTGTATATTGTCACTCTGCATATTTAACATCTATGCAGAGTACATCATGTGAAATGCCAGGCTGGATGAAGCACAAGCTGGAATCAAGTTTGCTATGAGAAATACTAATAACCTCAGATATGCAGATGACATCACCCTTATGGCAGAAAGCAAAGAGGAACTAAAGAGCCTCTTAATGAAGATGAAAGAGGAGAGTGAAAAATCTGTCTTAAAACTCAACATTCAAAAAACTAAGATCATGGCATCCAGTCCCATGACTTCATGGCAAATGGGGAAATAAGGGAAACAATGACAGACTTTATTTTCTTGGGCTCCAATTCACTGCAGATGGTGACTGCAGGCATAAAATGAAAAGACACTTGCTCCTTGAAAGAAAAGCTATAACAAATCTAGACAGCATATTAAAAAGCAGAGATATTACTTTGCCAACAAAGGTCCATATAGTCAAAGCTATGGTTTTTCCAGTAGTCAAGTATGGATGTGAAAGTTGAACCATGTAGAAGGTTTAGCACCTTTTGAACTGTGCTTTTGAACGGTGGTGTGGGATAAGACTCTTGAGAGTCCCTTGGACTGCAAGGAGATCAAACCAGTCAATCCTAAAGGAAATCAATCCTGAATATTCATTGGAAGAACTGATGCTGAAGCTGAAGCTCCAGTACTTTGGCCAATGAGCTGACTCATTAGAAAAGGCCCTGATGCTGGGAAAGATTGAAGGCAGGAAGAGAAAAGAATGAGATTGTTGGATGGCATCACCAACTCAATGGACATGAGTTTGAGCAAGCTCCAGGAGTTGGTGATGAACAGGGAAGCCTGGCATGTTACAGTCATTGGGGTCACAAAGAGTCAGACATAAGTAAGCAACTGAACAACAATGAACAATAATTAGCAATGCTGAGCATCTTTTTATGTGCCTTTTAGCCATTTGTATATATTTTTTTGGAGAAACGTCTATTTAGGTCTTCTGCTCATTTTTTTTTTATTGTTTTCTTTTTTTACTTTGAGCTGTATGAGCTATTTGTATATTTTAGAGATTAATCCCTTGGTCACATCATTTTCAGATGTTTTCTCCCATTTTGTACACTATCTCTTCATATTGTTTGTGGTTGCCTTAAATCTATCCTACATGTCTCTAATTCTCTCTTTAAAGGTCTCATATTACTGTTTTAAACACAAGATGCTAAAATATCAAGATGTGGGGACTTTCCTGGTGGTCCAGTGGCTAAGACTCCACACTCCTAATGCAGGGGGCCCAGATTTGATCCCTAGTCAGGGAATTAGATCCCACATGCCACAACTAAGACCTGATATAGCTAAATAAATGAATAAAAATAAATATTAAGAAATAAAAATGGCATTGAAACATGTATAACATCATGTAAGAAAAGAATTGCCAGTCCAGATTCAATGCAGGATATAGGATGCTTGGGGCTGGTGCACTGGGATGACCCAGAGGGATGGTATGGGGAGGGAGGTGAGAGGGGGGTTCAGGATGGGGAACACGTGTACACCCGTGGCAGATTCATGTTGATCTATGGCAAAACCAATACAATATTGTAAAGTAATTAGCCTCCAATTAAAATAAATAAGTTTATATTAAAAAAATAAAGACATATCCCCTCAGTAATTCTGATTAAAAACTGTGTCAAATAAGTGAAAAAGACAATTCACTCAAATAGATTGGCTAATTTTTTTAAGTTGATGAATCATCTGAGTGAACTAACTTTTTAATGCCCTAAAGATGTCCATAAAGAAAATGGACATTCAAGGATTTCCAAAGTTATTCTCAAATAAAAAACTAATTCTCGTTTTGGGAGAGGACATGAAAATTGTAAGCTAAACTGAGATGCTTTTGACAATGATTACTCATCTCCCATGTTATACATTAGAAAAAAACTGCTAAAGCATTTATAAACATGCTTATACTATTTTCATACACAACAAAGTGTACCAAAACAGCAATTTCCAGTTAATTATTTGCTTCTAAAATGGAGGAAAACCTCTTAAAATATTTTATAGGTGTCAAATTTTAATACAAGAGACTTCCTTTTAAAACATTATAAGACAAGGATGCCCACTCTCACCAACTTTATTCAATATATTATTAGAAGTCCTAGTCACAACAATTAGTACAGAAAAACAAATATAAGGCATCCAAATTGGAAACAAAGAAGTAATATGTCACTATTTGCAGATAACATGATAAAGTATATAGAAAACCCTAAAGAACTCCAGATAATCATGATGGTGTGATCAGTGACCTAGAGCCAGACATCCTGGAATGTGAAGTCAAGTGGGCCTTAGAAAGCATCACTATAAACAAAGCTAGTGGAGGTGATGGAATTCCAGTTGAGCTATTCCAAATACTGAAAGATGATGCTCTCAAAGTGCTGCACTCAATATGCCAGCAAATTTGGAAAACTCAGCAGTGGCCACAAGATTAGAAAAGGTCAGTTTTCATTCCAATCCCAAAGAAAGGCAATGCCAAAGAATGCTCAAACTACCACACAATTGCACTCATCTCACACACTAGTAAAGTAATGCTCAAAATTCTCCAAGCCAGGCTTCAGCAACACCTGAACTGTGAACTTCCTGATGTTCAAGCTGGTCTTAGAAAAGGCAGAGGAACCAGAGATCAAATTGCCAACATCTGCTGGATCATCCAGAAAGCAAGAGAATTCCAGAAAAACATCTATTTCTGCTTTATTGACTATGCCAAAGCCTTTGACTGTGTGGATCACAATAAACTGTGGAAAATTCTGAAAGAGATGGGAATACCAGACCACCTGATCTGCCTCTTGAGAAACCTGTATGCAGGCCAGGAAGTAACAGTTAGAACTGGACATGGAACAACAGACTGGTTCCAAATAGGAAAAGGAGTTCATCAAGGATGTATACTGTCACCCTGCTTATTTAACTTCTATGCAGAGTACATCATGAGAAATGCTGGACTGGAAGAAACAGAAGTTGGAATCAAGATTGCTGGGAGAAATATCAATAACCTCAGATATGCAGATGACACCACCCTTATGGTAGAAAGTAAAGAGGAACTAAAAAGCCTCTTGATGAAAGTGAAAGTGGAGAGTGAAAAATTTGGCTTAAAGCTCAACATTCAAAAGACGAAGATCATGGCATCCTGTCCCATGACTTCATGGGAAATAGATGGGGAAACAGTGGAAACAGTGTCAGACTTTACTTTTTGGGGCTCCAAAATCACTGCAGATGGTTACTGCAGCCATGAAATTAAAAGATGCTTACTCCTTGGAAGGAAAGTTATGACCAACTTAGATAGCATATTCAAAAGCAGAAACATTACTTTGCCAACAAAAGTCCGTCTAGTCAAGGCTATGTTTTTCCTGTGTTCATGTATGGATGTGAAAGTTGGACTATGAAGAAGGCTGAGTGCTGAAGAATTGATGCTTTTTTTTTTTTTAATATTGTCCCCCTGTTTATTTAACTTATATGCAGAGTACATCATGAGAAATGCTGGACTGGAAGAAACACAAGTTGGAATCAAGATTGCTGGGAGAAATACCAATAACCTCAGATATGCAGATGACATCACCCTTATGGCAGAAAGTGAAGAGGAACTAAAAAGCCTCTTGATGAAAGTGAAAGTGGAGAGTGAAAAAGCTGGCCCAAAGCTCAACACTCAGAAAACCAAGATCATGGCATCCGGTCCCATCACCCCATGGGAAACAGAGGGGGAAACAGCAGAAACAGTGCCAGACTTCACCTCTCTGGGCTCCAAAATCACCACAGATGGCGACCGCAGCCATGAAATCAAAAGATGCCCACTCCCTGGAAAGAAAGCCATGACCAACCCAGACAGCACACTCAAAAGCAGAGACACCACCCTGCCAAAAAAGGTCCATCCAGCCAAGGCCATGGTCCCTCCCGTGGCCATGCATGGATGCGAGAGCCGGACCATGAAGAAGGCTGAGCACTGAAGAGTCGATGCCCCCGAACTGTGGCGTTGGAGAAGACCCCCGAGAGTCCCCCAGACCACAAGGAGATCCAACCAGCCCACCCCGAAGGAGATCAGCCCCGGGATCCCCCCGGAAGGAACGATGCCAAAGCTGAAACTCCAGCACCCCAGCCACCCCATGCGAAGAGCCGACCCACTGGAGAAGACTCCCACGCTGGGAGGGACCGGGGGCAGGAAGAGAAGGGGACGACAGAGGATGAGATGGCCGGATGGCACCACTGATTCGACGGACGCGAGTCTGGGCGAACCCCGGGAGCCGGCGATGAACAGGGAGGCCCGGCACGCCGCAACCCATGGGATCACAAAGAGTCGGACATGACCGAGCAACCGATCCGACCCCCTCTGAGGTGCACTATAAATCTGAAAATTGTAGTCGTGTAAAACAGCCCCTTCATTAAGTCACAGCCAACTCATCTCCCCATTTTTTTCAATCAAAAGCTTCTGTAACTGCCAATAAGATCAGTCAGTATGCATGCCTACAGCCCTTGCTCCGCAACAAGAGAAGCCACCACAATGAGCAGCCCATGCATCGCAACTGGGGAGTAGCCCCCACTCTGCGCAGTGACGTAGCAGTGTTGTTAGGCCAAGTCGATAGCCTTCCAGACTTAGGGGAAATACGTGGGAGTTGGGTTTTGTTGCCTTGTCCTGGCTGAAGGCACTCTTTGCTCAGTGCTTTTGGACGGATTGAAAACAGGTCTCAGACCTCCTTGTGGCTTCCCAGGTTGGGATTACAACAGCAGGAAGCGAGCCACTGAGGGTCACGGAAGGTGGAGGGCAGGGTTGGGAGCCACAGAGGTGATGTCAGAGCAGCTCTCGGGGAAGAGGAATCTGAGCTTTCCTAGAGGGAGACCTGGGAGGCTCTTCTTGGCACCCTCCCAAGCCTTACTATCCCTTCTTCCTGCCCTTCCTGGCTGATGAGTCCAAATTCGGAGTCCACCCACCTGCAAGTTCCCATGCAAGTTTCAAAGTCATAGAAAGAGGGGGTTTGGAAAGAGGAGAGGAAAGATAAGGATGGTGGCAAGGAAGGTGTGACTGCGATGCCTGGAGGTGTAGGGTCGGGGAGGAGAGGGGAATCCAGCGATCAGGAAGGTGGGATCAGGAACGAAAGTTAGGAACCCCCCGGCCTCCCCCACACACATAGTTCTCTTCCTCTGTACACACACAGCTGCTTTACAGAGAGCAGCTAAGAATTGATGCTTTTGAACTGTGGTGTTGGAGAAGACTCTTTAGAGTCCCTTGGACTGCAAGGAGATCCAACCAGTCCATTCTGAAGGAGATCAGCCCTGGGATTTCTTTGGAAGGAATGATGCTAAAGCTGAAACTCCAGTACTTTGGCCACCTCATGCGAAGAGTTGACTCATTGGAAATGACTGATGCTGGGAGGGATTGGGGGCAGGAGGAGAAAAGGACGACAGAGGATAAGATGGTTGGATGGCATCACTGACTCAATGGACGTGAGTCTGAGTGAACTCCAGGAGTTGGTGATGGACAGGGAGGCCTGAGTGCTGCGATTCATGAGGTTACAAAGAGTCAGACACAACTGAGCAACTGCACTGAACTGAACTGAAAGAACTCCACCTAAAAAAATTGGAACTAATAAATGAATTCAGTAAAGTGGCAGGATACAATATTAATATACAGAAATTGGTTGCCTTTCCATATAGTAATAACTATCAGAAAGACAAAAGAATAAAACAATGAAATCTTGCCATTCGTGGTAATATGGATGGACCTGGATGGTATTATATGAAGTGAAATAAATCAGACCGAGGGAAAACAAATACTATGTGATTTCATTTATATGTAAAATCTAAAAAACAAATCAAATTAAGGAACAAAACAAAATAGCTGCTGCTGCTGCTGCTAAGTCGCTTCAGTCATGTCCGACTCTGTGCGACCCCAGAGATGGCAGCCCACCAGGCTCCTCGTCCCTGGGATTCTCCAGGCAAGAACACTGGAGTGGGTTGCCATTTCCTTCTCCAACGCATGAAAGTGAAAAGTGAGAGGGAAGTCGGTCAGTCGT
Organism: Tragelaphus eurycerus; assembly: GCA_935064755.1. Taxonomy (NCBI): domain Eukaryota; kingdom Metazoa; phylum Chordata; class Mammalia; order Artiodactyla; family Bovidae; genus Tragelaphus; species Tragelaphus eurycerus. Next base: position 91,075 of record CAKXYN010000469.1, on the reverse strand, counting down.
ATCCAACTCTTTGCGACCCCATGGACTGCACTACAGCCTAAAGGCTCCTCTGTCCATGGGATTTTCCAGGCAAGAGTACTGGAGTGGAGGTGCCATTGCCTTCTCCAAAACAAAATAGAAACAGACTCAAATATAGAGAACAAACTGGTATTTTCCAGAGGGGAGGAGAGAACAAAATAGGCGAAGAGGATTAAGAGGGCAAACTTCCAGCTATAAAATAAATAAGTCATAGGGATGTAACGTACACATAGGGAATGTAGTCAATAATACTATAACAGCTTTGTACGCTGACAGATGGTAACTGGTCTTACTGTGGTGATCATTTCACAATATGTAAAAATAGAGAATCACTATGTTGTATACATGAAACTAACACAATATTGTATGTAAATTATAACTCAATTTTAAAGGTATTATATAAAAAGTGGTAATACAAAAAGTATTAATTGACTTCCTATTGTGAACTTCCACCTGATCAAGCTGGTTTTAGAAAAGGCAGAGGAACCAGAGATCAAATTGCCAACATCCGCTAGATCATGGAAAATGCAAGAGAGTTCCAGAAAAACATCTATTTCTGCTTTATTGACTATGCAAAAGCCTTTGTGTGGATAACAATAAACTGGAAAATTCTGAAAGAGACAGGAATCCCAGTTCACCTGATCTGCCTCTTGAGAAACCTGTATGCAGGCCAGGAAGCAACAGTTAGAAATGGACATGGAAAAACAGACTGGTTCTAAATAGGAAAAGGAGTACATCAAGGCTATATATTGTCACCCTGATTATTTAACTTATATTCAGAGTACATCATGAGACAAGCTGGGCTGGAGGAAGCACAAGCTGGAATCAAGATTGCTGGGAGAAATATCAATAACCTCAGATATGCAGATGACACCACACTTGTGGCAGAAAGTGAAGAGCAACTAAAGACCCTCTTGATGAAAGTGAAAGAGGAGAGTGAAGAAGTTGGCCTAAAGCTCAACATACAGAAAACTAAGATCATGGCATCCTGTCCCATCACTTTATGGCAAATAGATGGGGAAACAGTGGACACAGTGGCTGCCTTTATTTTTCTGGGCTCCAAAATCACTGCAGATGGTGATTGCAGCCATGAAATTAAAAGGTGCTTGCTCCTTGGAAGGAAAGTTATAACCAACCTAGACAGCTTATTAAAAAGCAGAGACATTACTTTGCCAACAAAGGTCCATCTAGTCAAGGCTATGGTTTTTCCAGTGGTCATGTATGGATGTGAGAGTTGGACTATAAAGAAGACTGAGTGCCGAAGAACTGATGCTTTTGAACTGTGGTGTTGGAGAAGACTCTTGAGAGTCCCTTTGGACTTCAAGGAGATCCAACCAGTCCATCCTAAGGGAGATCAGTCCTGGATGTTCACTGGAGGGACTGATGTTGAAGCTGAAACTCCAACATTTTGGCCACCTGATGCAAAGAGCTAACTCATTTGAAAAGACCCTGATGCTGGGAAAGATTGAGGGCAGGAGGAGAAGGGGACAACAGAGGATGAGATGGTTGGATGGCACCACTGACTCGATGGACATGGGTCTAGGTAGAATTCGGGAGTTGGTGATAGACAGGGAGGCCCAGCATGCTGCGGTTCATGGGGTCACAAAGAGTTGGACACGACTGAGTGACTGAACTGATAGTGTGCCTAGCACTGTATATGATAGTATGTCTGCAAGACACAAAAGACATGGCCCCTCTCATGAAGGTTTATATAGTATCATTGGCAAAATACAAGGTAACCACATGAAAGAGGAAAGAACAGATGGAGAAAAGTTTCATCTAGTATCTGCTATGTGCTGGGCATATTTACATCTTATTCTCACCGCACTGCTGCAAGATATGCTGTTTATTCATTCACTCCGTTCACTTAAATGATACAGGTGTTCACACGGTCAAAGCACTAGCAGGAGAACAAGTTCAGATTCAAACTCAGGTCTGATGCCAGAGCCATTATTTCCATTATATCATACTTCCAAACAATTCATTAAATCATACAGATTAAGTAAGGAGTACTGACAAAAGGAGTACTTCCCAGGTGGCTCAGTGGTAAAGAAATGGCCTACCACTGCAGGAGATGTGGGTTAAATCCCTGGGTCGAGAAGATCCCCTGGAGAAGGGAATAGGTACCCACTCCAGTATTCTTGCCTGGAGAATCCCATGGACAGAGGTGGCTGTTGGGCTACAGTTCATGGGGTCACAAAGAGTCAGACATAGCTGAGCCACTGAACACACACGCTGACTGACAAGAGAAGCAGTTCAGCATATGGTTGAGACTATGGAATTTGGAGTCAGACCACCCTGAATTCAAATACTAGCTGTGTGACTCTGGATAAGCTACTTAACCTTCCTGAGCTTCTTTCCTCATCAGCAAAATAAGTACATTAATAATATTTACCCATGGTGTTAAGATGATGAAACAAATTAATATACATAAAGGATTTCACACATTGTTGTCTATAGTAACGAATGAATAGCAAGTGTTCTTAGTATAACACTGATTTTAGCTATCTTTTTAAATCCAAAATTAATCTTCTCTTTCTGCATTCTAAAGGAGGAGGCATATTTCATACTAGTAACAGTATGTTCCCTTCTACTCACAGAGACTGGTGGGAATGAAGAAGAAAAATATATTTCATAGCCTCTGCCAGTTCTTCTGAGCTGCTAAAGTAAGGGACTCCAGGAAAGATGGACTACTAAACACAAAAGATATTTTGGATCTGGGAAAGGACACTCTAGGCAATAAGATGTCGAAAGCCAAATAGTTTTCAGTTAACATGGCAATAGAATACTTCATTAACCCAAATCTAGAGTTAACATCTGGATAATACACATATGAAGTGTCGGGATTCAAATAAAATGGGATTAAAGTGGTAGGTAAAATGGAAGGAGGTCTGTGCTACATTGCTCCACTTATCAGCATATTTCATTCAGTTCATTTGACTGCATTGAGAGACCCCCTTCCTTAGTCATTGCTTCATGGACACTGCTTCCAAACCTTTCCAGGTAATGAAGACTCATGTTTCCTTCCACCAGGGAGCAGCAAGAATGGGGGTTTTCCTGCTAGAACCACAGAATAAGCTGTTTAATCAGCTCGAATAATCAGAAGGTGTTGTCTGAAGGACACAGATTTGGGGGTTGGTCCTGATGGGGTCAATAGGAGTCACTGTGTAGTAGGAAATTAGAAAGAAAGATTCCAGGAAGAAAGAGGGAAAGAGAAATGATGCCTTGATACATCTAGAAAATAACTATCTTAAAAAACAAAGGGTGATAACCACCTCTAAATACAGTTATCAATGTGGTTCCAGTCTTCTTGTGACTTCCACACAGAAGGAAAAGGCAGCTAACAACCCAGAAGCTCTGCTTGGGACAGAGGGGAAAGGTGAGGACAAGGCTGGGATAAAAAGGGATATCTCTCCCCAAAGGCAAGCCTAGCAAATTTCCCTCAAACCAGGCCACAAGCTGGACTATATAAGGGCTATTTAACCACTGCTTTCCCCTCAGTCCAACATTATGACTCTTACTGGTGAACTTTACTGGGTTACAGCTGAGATAAAATCTCTCAACAGTAAAAAGACGTTAGTACCTCCTGTCACACTTACAGAATTAGTATTAAGTTCTGCTGCTTACAACAACAGAAAATAACACTATCCTAAACAAGAGAAGCTTTGCTGTCATGAAGAGAAGTATGGAGCAAGGCAGAGCAGGACTATTGCAGTACCTCCACAGCCATCAGGGCCCCAGGCTTGATCTAGCTAGTCCATGATCCTTAGCTTCATGCTTCCTGTTCCATTATGGCTGTTCAAGCTCCAACCATAGTCCAACTCCAAGGAAGCAGGAAGGAGCACTGCTTTCTGGATATCTCACACAATACTTCCACTTACATCTTGTTGGCCAAAATAACAAAATAAATAATAGTTAGCATTTCTAGCAGAGAAGTCAATGACACCTCACTCCAGTACTCTTGCCTAGAAAATCCCATGGATGGAGGAGCCTGGTGGGCTGCAGTCCATGGGGTCGCTACGAGTCGGACGCGCCTGAGAGACGTCACTTTCACTTTTCACTTTCATGCATTGGAGAAGGAAATGGCAACCCACTCCAGTGTTCTTGCCTGGAGAATTCCAGGGATGGCAGAGCCTGGTGGGCTGCCACCTATGGGGTTACACAGAGTTGGACACGACTGAAGCGACTTAGCAGCAGCAGCAGCATTTCTAGAGTGTTTACTATTGTGCTAGGCACTCTTCTAAAGGCTTTACAAATATAAAATCATTTATCATCATAGAAACCTAATATAGTACGTATTATGATCATATCATTTTACAGATGCAGAAACTGAAGCACAGAGGAGTAAATTAGCAGTTAGTAAGAGATGAGGCATGTAGTCATGTATGGATATGAGAGTTGGATCATAAAGAAAGCTGAGCACTGAAAAATTGATGCTTTTGAATTGTGGTGTTAGAGGAGACTCTTGAGAGTCCCTTGGAATGCAAGGACATCAAACCAGTCAATCCTAAAGAAAATCAGTCATGATTATTCATTGGAAGGACTGATGCTGAAGTTGAAACTCCAATACTTTGGCCACCTGATGCGAAGAACTGACTCACTGGAAAAGACCTTCATGCAGGGAAAGATTGAAGGCAGGGGGAGAAGGGGATGACGGAGGATGAGATGATTGCACGGCATCAACAACTCGATGGACGTGAGTTTGAGCAAGCTCCAGGAGTTGGTGATGGGCAGGGAAGCCTTGTGTGCTGCAGTCCTTGGGGTCACAAAGAGTCAGACACAACTGAGTGACTGAACTGACTGGCTGAAGAGATGACATGGAGATCTAAAACCTACATAGCCTGATACCAGAATCTGTGCCTAACCACAGTGCTCCATACACTTCTAAAACAAGCTAGGCCTCACCTACCTTGAAGGAGGACTAGTAGTCTTTTAACATGGTAGCCTCCTCTTGAAGGGGGTCACTACTTTGGACTTCCCTGGTGGCTCAGACAGTAAAGCATCTGCCTACAATGAGGGAGACCTGGGTTCATTCCCTGGGTTGGGAAGATCCTCTGGAGAAGGAAATGGCAACCCACTCCAGTACTCTTGCCTGGAGAAATCCATGGATGGAGGAGCCTGGTGGGCTACAGTCCATGGAGCCACAAAGAGTCGGACACGACTGAGCGACTTCTCTTTCACTTTTCACTTTCATGCATTAGAGAAGGAAATGGCAACCCACTCAAGTGTTCTTGCCTGGAGAATCCCAGGGACGGGGGAGCCTGGTGAGCTTCCGTCTATGGGGTTGCACAGAGTCGGACACGACTGAAGCGACTTAGCAGCAGCAGCAGCAAATAACAGGGAGGGAACACAGCTTTGCCCATCAACAGAAAATTGGATAAAAGATTTATTAAGCATGGCCCCACCCATCAGATCAAGACCCAGTTTCCCCCTCAGTCAGTCTCTCCCATCAGGAAGCTTCCGTAAGCCTCTTATCCTACTCCATCAGAAGGCAGAAAGAATGAAAACCACAATCACAGAAAACTAACCAATCTGATCACATGGACCACAGCCTTGTGTACCTCAATGAAACTATGAGCCATGCCATGTAGGGCTACCCAAGACATGTTCTGACAAAACATGGCCCACTGGAGAAGGGAATAGTAAACCACTTCAGTATTCATGCCTTGCTGTTACTGCTGCTAAGTCGCTTCAATCATGGCCGACTCTGTGCAACCCCATAGATGGCAGCCCACTAGGCTCCCCCGTCCCTGGTATTCTCCAGACAAGAACATTGGAATGGGTTGCCATTTCCTTCTCCAATGCATAAAAGTGAAAAGTGAAAGTGAAGTCGCTCAGTCGTGTCTGACTCTTCATGACCCCATGGACTGCAGCCTACCAGGCTCCTCTGTCCATGGGATTTGCCAGGCAAGAGTATTGGAGTGGGGTGCCATTGGCAAAAAGATAGGATACTGAAAGATGAACTCCCCAGGTCGGTAGGTGCCTAATATGCTACTGAAGATCAGCGGAGAAATAAGTCCAGAAAGAATGAAGAGATGGAGCCAAAGCAAAAACAACACCCAGCTGTGGATGTGACTGGTAACGGAAGTAAAGTCCAATGCTCTAAGGAACAATATTGCATAGGAACCTGGAATGTTAGGTCCATGAATTAAGGCAAATTGGAAGTGGTCAAATAGGAGATGGTAAGAGTGAACATTGACATTTTAGAATTCAGCAAACTTAAATGGACTGGAATGGGTGAATTTAACTCAGATGACCATTACATCTACTACTGTGGGCAAGCATTCCTTAGAAGAAATGGAGTAGTCCTCATGGTCAACAAGAGAGTCCTAAATGAAGTACTTGGATGCAGTCTCAAATGCGACAGAATGATGATCTCTGTTCATTTCCAAGGCAAAACATTCAATATCACAGTAATCCAAGCCTATACCCCAACCAGTAATACTGAAGAAGCTGAAGTTGAACGGTTCTATGAAGACCTACAGGACCTATTAGAACTCACACCCAAAAAAAGATGTCCTTTTCATTATAGGGGACTGGAATGCAAAAGGAAGAAGTCAAGAGATACCTGGAGTAACAGGCAAATTTGGCCTTGGAGTACAAAACGAAGCAGGTCAAAGGCTAACAGAGTTTGCCAAGAGAATACACTGGTCATATCAAACACCCTTTTCCAACAACACAAGAGAAGACTCTACACATGGACATCACCAGATGGTCAACACCGAAAATCAGATTGATTATATTCTGTGCAGCCAAAGATGGAGAAACTCTATATAGTCAGCAAAACCAAGACCAGGAGCTGACTGTGGCTCAGACCATTAACTCCTTATTGCCAAATTCAGACTTAAACTGAAGAAAGTAGGGAAAAAGCACTAGACTATTCAGTTATGACCTAAATCAAATCTCTTACAATTATACAGTAGAAGTGAAAAATAGATTCAAGGGATTAGATCTGATAGACACAGTGCCTGAAGAACTATGAATGGAGGTTTGTGACATTGTACAGGAGGCAGGAATCAAGACCATCCCCAAGAAAAAGAAATGCAAAAAGGTAAAATGGTTGTCTGAGGAGGCCTTAAAAACAGCTGAGAAAAGAAGAGAAGTGAAAGACAAAGGAAAAAAGGAAAGATATACCCATTTCAATGCAGAGTTCCAAAGAATAGCAAAGAGAGATAAGAAGCCTTCCTCAGTGATCAATGCAAAGAAAGAGGAAAACAATAGAATGGGAAAGACTAGAGATCTCTTCAAGAAAATTAGAGATACCAAGGGAACTTTTCATGCAAAGGTGGGCTCAATAAAGGACAGAAATGGTATGGACCTAACAGAATCAGAAGATATAAAGAAGAGGTAGCAACAATACACAGAGGAACTAATCAAAAAAGATCTTCATGACCCAGATAATCATGATGGTGTGATCAGTCACCTAGAACCTGACATGCTGGAATGCAATGTCAAGTGGGCCTTAGGAAGCATCCCTACGAACAAAGCTAGTGGAAGTGATGGAATTTCAGTTGAGTTATTTCAAATCCTAAAAGATGATGTTGTGAAAGTGTTGCACTCAATATGCCAGCAAATTTGGAAAACTCAGTAGTGGCCACAGGCCTGGAAAAGGTCAGTTTTCATCCTGATCCCAAAGAAAGGCAAAGCCAAAGAATGCTCAAACTACTGCACAATTGCACTCATCTCACGTGCTAGCAAAGTAATGCTCAAAATTCTCCAAGCCAGGCTTCAACAGTACTTGAACCATGAACTTTCATATGTTCAAGCTGGTTTTAGTAAAGGCAGAGGAACCAGAGATCAAATTGCCAACATCCAATGGATCATTGAAAAAGCAAGAGAGTTCCAGAAAAACATCTGCTTCTGCCTTATTGACTATGCAAAGCCTTTGTGTGGATCACAACAAACTATGGAAAATTCTTAAAGAGATGGGAATACCCGGCCACGTGACCTCCCTCCTGAGAAATCTGTATGCAGGTCAGGAAGCAACAGTTAGAACTGGACATGGAAGAGCAGACTGGTTCCAAATTGGGATAGGAGTACATATAGGCTGTATATTGTCACCCTGCCCAACATTCAGAAAACGAAGATCATGGCATCTGGTCCCATCACTTCACGGCAAATAGATAGGGAAACAATGGAAACAGTGAGAGACTTTATTTGGGGGGGGCTCCAAAATCACTGCAAATGGTGACTGCAGCCATGAAATTAAAAGACACTTGCTCCTTGAAAGAAAAGCTATGACCAACCTAGACAGCATATTAAAAAGCAGAGACATTATTCTGCCGACAAAGGTCGATCTAGTCAAAGCTGTGAGTTTTCTGGTAGTCATGTATGTATGTAACTGATGGACTATAAAGAAAGCTGAGCACTGAAGAATTGATGCTTTTGAACCGTGGTATTGGAGAAGACTCTTGAGAGTTCCTTGGACTGCAAGGAGATCCACAAGTCCATCCTAAAGGAAATCGGTCCTGAATATTCATTGCAAGGACTGATGCTGAAGCTGAAACTCCAGTATTTTGGCCACCTTATGCAAAGAACAGACTCATTTGAAAAGACCTAGATGCCAGCAAAGATTGAAGGCAGGAGGAGAAGTGGACGACAGAGGATGAGATGCTTAGATGGCATCACCGACTCTGTGGACATGAGTTTGAGTAAGCTCCGGAGTTGGTGATGAATAGGGAAGCCTGGTGTGCTGCAATCCATGGGGTCAGTAAGAGTCGGACATGACTGAGCACCTGAACTGAACTGAACAGAGTAGCAACTGATTCAACAAAATATTAAGGAGTTTTATTAGGGAAGAAAGGGGAAAGTGATATATGAATACAAATAGCAGCCTCTGCCACACCTATGACAAAGATTCAAGATAATGTCTGTGAAAGCAGTTTGAAATGCAGTAAAAAGCAGTGTACATATAATGCAGGTAAAGCAAGTTGCCTTGTCAGTCTCCACCGAAATATTACATAACCCTCTGGGAATTCTGGGACATTGTCTCCTGATTTGGGGTCAGAAAACTCTATCTGATAAACCATTGTTTTTTCTTTCCCAAATAAGAATGTGTAAGTGAAGTGTTCTTTGGTATGTGTCCCTGGGAAAATCCCATTTAAGGGGAATGTAGGCCTTTCCAAACAAAACTCATGTCATAAGGAAACTTTCATCACCAGACTCTTCCTTAGAGTAGTGAAAGCCTACAGGCCTCAGACATAAAGCTGCTGATACAAACTGACTTCATGACAGCAGCTTGAATTTAGATACTCTATCAATAAGGGTTCTCCAAAGAAACAGAACCGACAGGAGATATATATGTATATATGTATATTAAAAGATTTATTTTAAGGAATTGGCTCATGTGTGGAGGCCGTAAAGTCCAAAATTGATAGGGTGAAAAACCTCAGGCAGAATTTCTATCTTACAGTCTCAAGACAGAATTTCCTCCTAAGAAACCTCAGTTTTTGCTGTTAAAGCTTTAAACTGGTTGTTTGAGGCTCACCCACATTATGGAGGGAAATCTTATATCTATCATACTTGTGCAGAAATCCCTTATATCTATCATCCTTGTGCAGATACTTAAGCTCTTTATGGCCCTAAAATGGAATGATAATATCTTCCTCAAATAAATGTTGATAGGATTTTTTAAATATTTATTTATTTGGCTACACCAGGTCTTAGTTGCAGCATGCAGGATCTTTAGTTGTGGCATGTGAACTCCCAGTTGTGGCATGCAAGATCTAGTTCCCCAACCAGGGATCGAACTTGGGCCCCCTAGGCTGGGAGCACAGAGTCTTAGCCAATGGACCACCAGGGAAGTCCCATCATTACATAATAGGATAATATGTAATGACGATTTTTTTTTAGGTTCTAAGAGTCGGACACAACTGAGCGACTTCACTTTCACCTTTCACTTTCATGCATTGGAGAAGGAAATGGCAACCCACTCCAGTGTTCTTGCCTGGAGAATCCCAGGGACGGGGGAGCCTGGTGGGCTTCCGTCTATGGGGTCGCACAGAGTCGGACACGACTAAAGTGACTTAGCAGCAGCAGCAGCAGCAGCAGTACATGGTTGCTTTCGCAATCAAGGCTGTAGCTGAGTGTAATGTGATAATATTCAAGCTGGTCCCAGTGGCTAAGGAAGCTTCTGTAGTTATAGTGTCTGGGCTCATAAACCTTGTACAAGGGGGAACTGCCCAGGTCAGCCACCACCTCCTTATCTGTATGGCTGGTGTGAAACATTGAGTTCAATAAACCTATCTGGATTGGCTGATCCTCTGACACATTTTGTTTCCATTCGAAGAAGCTGGTCAACTGAAGCAGACTGAACAAATTTCAGGAAAAAGATTACACAAAGTTAAACAGATGACTTTATGGCAGGGCTTAATCAGAGTTTTAACATGAATCATGAATCTCTCAAAGGGCTTTCTTGTATGCAGCATCAGTATGCTACACTTCTTGGTAGCAGAACTTCTGTTTCCATTTTGTTTAGCACCTTACATCAGGGGTCCCCATCCTTAAATCAGGGGTCCCCAGCTTAGGAACTGGGCCACACAGCAGGAAGTGAGCAGCAGGCAAGTTAGAGAAGCTTCATGGGTATTTACAGTCACTCTCCATCACCTGAATTACCACTTGAGCTCCACCTCCTGTCAGATCATTGGAGGCATTAGATTCTCATAGGAATGAGAACCCTAACCCTAAGGTCAAGGCAGAATATCCTGTGATTGCCACAAAAGAGAAATAAAGTGCACAATAAATGCAATGCAGATGAATCATCCCCAAACGATGTCCATCCCATCCCATGCACCCCCCACCACTGCCCCAGTCTGGAAAAAATCTGTCTTCCATGAAACTGATCCCTGGTGCCAAAAAGGGTGTGGAACACAGCCTTACATATCATCGTTTGAGAAACTGTGCTTCACAGAGATACACAGTACCAGGCTACTTTTTAAATCACTATTTATTAGAATGTCCAACCATTTCTACCGAATGCTTGTCCTTAAACCTGAGAGATGGTAGGAGATACCCAGAATGCCTCAAGAGAGCTTCAGAAAGTGCTACATGATCTTTCTCTAACTCAATTTAAAATGCCAGCTACAACTGTACTAGACTCGACATTAAAGCTGAAATGTTTCAGTTAAAAATTTAACACACAAATGGAAATTCAAGAATCAGGAAGGAACTAAAAGTCTTCTTGGCAAAAGGCACCTTCTAGAATGAATGACCTGATATTTCCCCTCAGCGTGGAATGGGCCGAGGAATGGAGCTTTTCTGGAAACAAGCCCTGAATCGACATACGTTGTGTAGCTTTCTACAGTCTGCTTAATGGCAGCCAAATAATCAGAGGAGGAGGGTATTCCCCTGGTCATTTAGAGGAGATTCAGAATTAACCTTTTCTTTTCAAATTCTTTTGCACATTTACACACTACCCTTGATTCCTGGGTTGGGAAGATTCCCTGGAGGAAGGCATGGCAACTCACTCCTGTATTCTTGCTCTGGAGAATGTGCATGGACAGAGGAGCCTGGCAGGCTACAGTCCATGGGGCCACAAAGAGTCAGACACGACTGAGAGACTAAGCACACTTAAATAGGTAACCTCACTTCTACCCAGCACTCTAGTGCCATATCTTTCTCATGTATTGGGTTGGCAAAAAGTTCATTCAGGTTTTTCTATAACATCTTACAGAAAAGCCTGAATGTACTTTTTGGCCAACCAAATAGACCTGAGCAAACCCCATGAGGGGGTGAACGAGACCACCAAGACGGCCAAGCCTGCAGGCACACTGGCACTGGCAGCACCCTGCAAGCAAACATTTGTCAGTCCACCAACATCACAGCTGACTCTTATCACCCCAATGGATCCACAGAAACTACAACAGAGTTCTCTTATCTGATCATTCTGCTCTTCATTTGGTCAAAGGGCATAATGTTTGCTCTCACCTCCTTCTAGTCCAGTGGCTCAAATTTGAGCCTGCTCAGACTCCTCTGAAGGACTTGATGCATGCATATCTCTGGGCCCCATCTCCAAAGCCTCAGAGTCAGTGTCCCCATGGCATTCATATCAGCACGGCAGTTGGCTCCTCCCCACTCCGATGTAGATGGTCTATGGCCCCCACCTTAAGATATTGCCATCTTGGACACCTCAGTTAACCACCATCAAATAAAAACTGGTGCCTATCCAACTTACACCCAACATGTGAGCTTTCTTCAGGTGTGGAAAGCTAAAAGAAGGCTTGTAACACAATTCACCCACAGGTTCACTTTCTAATAGAGATAACAATTGTTCTATTGGGAAAATGTACTATTAATTCATTAATTTAGCAAGAAAATAAAAATATTTAGTTTAAACCTTACTTTTAATTATAAGCAAATCATTACTTAGTAAAAGCAAAAACTAAAACAATTAGAAGGGCTTCCCTGGTGTCTCAGACAGTAAACAATCTGCCTGCAATGCAGGAGGCCTGCATTCAATCCGTGGGTCATAAAGCTCCCCTGGAGGAGAGAATGGCTACCTACTCCAGTATTCTTGCCTGGAGAATTTCATGGACAGAACTGGGCAACAGTGCAGTGGGTTGCACAGAGTCAGACACAGTACTGTTTAGCTGCTAAATCATGTCAGACTCTTCGACTCCATGGACTATATGTAGCCTACCAGGCTCCTCTGTTCATGGGATTCTCCAGGCAAGGATATGGACTGGGTTGTCATGCCCTTTTCCAGAGGATCTTCCTGACCCAGGGATCGAACTTCCATCTCCTGCATTGCAGGCAGATTTTTTACCACTGAGCCACCAGAGAAGCCCACCAAGCAAGTGCCTTTGCCTTTATTGAAATGTTGTAATAAACTTTATTTACCTAAAGGCTTTCTTTTTTCCTTCTTTTCTTTATTTCAGAAGAGACATCTTCAGAAAGGCCATTCTCTTTCTTAGTGGCTTCTGGACTGTTCTGGAATCTTTTCAGGGTACTCAGCCCTGCCATTTGAGCCTGAAAACTGGAGTCATTCATTTCTTATTTTATTCAGTAAATGTTCATGAGCATCTCTAGGCAGTAGAGGTAGTGATTGAGAAAGACAATGACTCACCCACATGGAGCTTCCATTCTAGTGGGAGAGACAGAAAAGTAACAGAGCAATGACAAAATACAGAAAGCAGTGCAGGGTGCAACAGGGTCACATACAAGGAGCACCCAACCCAGACTTGAAGGTGGGGATAGATAGTCAGGTGGCGCTAGTGGTAAAGAACCTGCCTGCCAATGCTGGCAACATAGGAAACACAGGTTCGGTCCCTGGGTCAGGAAGATCCCCTGAGGTAGGACATGACAACTCACTCCAGTATTCTTGCCTGAAGAATCCCATGGACAGAGGAACCTGGCGGGCTACAGTCCACAGGGTCACAAAGAGTCTGACCCAAGTGAAGCAATTTAGCATGCATGCATGCATAGATAGTCAAGCTTTCCCAAAGAAAATGTCACCCAAAATGAATCCCAAAAGATGAAATAAAGCTGACAGAATGGCAGAAAGGACACAGTGGTTTTAAGGAATTGCAGTAATTTCAGTATACCTGGAGCATAGCATGGGCTTGGTGGGGTGGGACTGCCAATGGGAAGGGAAGGCAAAGGATAATACTAAAAAGATAGACAGTATTTCCTTAATACCTTCTGCTTCTGTGTGAGCTATCTTACCTTGCTTTGTTCCATTATCATCAGCTTAGTAAATGGAAAAACATAAACTGAAATAGAAAAACACAATTTGGGGTGACGGCTGGGTTCACAAAGATGCCCCAGGGACCCTGTCTGTGCTGCCTCTCTCCTCCCTTCCTTTGGTGAACTCCTCCTTCCATCCAGCTCTAGGCATGTGACCCAAATTGTAGCTGCCATTCTTTTCACATGGTTCAGTATCCCCGGCCATAGTAACTGGCTGAGAACTGAACTTGGCTTGCTCCAAAACTGGCCATGGATAGGTTGCATACTCCTGGCCATGGGGATTAGTCTGGGATTAGGCACGAACTCAAGACAAATCCATCAGAGCCCCTCCCCAAGTCTTGCTGGACTGGAGCTAGCAAGGCAGCATCTTTTCCCCTCTGGTCCATGAGCTGTGAGCATGTGAGCTGAGAGCTAACACTGCCATGCCCTCTGCCACAGAGGGAATCCTGCTTTCAGGATGGAGACAACTTAAGAATGGAGCTAACACAGAGAGAGGGGAGAGATAAGAAGGCACAAGAATCCTGACAGCTTTTCAACTTCTAGTTTCCTTCCCTAAAGGCCAACACCGAGGCTGCCCTAGTTCCTGTCCTTCCCAAGACCTGACTATTCAGCATTTTCTCCCAACCTCTGAGCCACCAGGTGCCCCTCGTAACTAACTTCAGCCCATTCCACCTGGGTCTCCATCACATGCTTGGATGCACTCTACTTGCCATGTTCCTCTAACCTGCTTTTCTCGAAGTGGGTATGGAACAGCCATGAATATGTAGATGATTTCCAACTTGCTCAAGGCTTTCTCCATTTCTTCACCTCATTTCTTTACATCTTTACTCACTTTCTCTTTTTGGAAGGCTTAGAAAGCAGCAACCAAAAGAGAATCGGGTTTCACACAGGATTGAAAAGGCCTCCTCACGTCTGCCCTCCTGGGAAAAACCATTGCTCCATGGGGCCAATTGGATACTTAAGGGTGAAAAAGAAAATGAGTCAAGTAGACCTTATCAGAGAAGCTCTCCACACACTCTCTAGCCCCTGGATTAAGTCACCTGAGTCACTCAGAACTCTACCGTAACTGGGTGTTCAACTTAGGGAGGAAAGGAGGTCACTGAGCACAGGACACAACAGAGTTGGCCAACAGACTCCACTGTTGACTCATACTCAACATGGCAAAAATACAAATCTCTGTCCTCCCCTAAACTAACTCCTTGACACAGCTCCTTTATTCCTTGACTTATCATTCTCCTAGTCACCCTGATCTGATCACTAATTTCTGTCTCTCTACCTACCCTGTAGTCAGTGAGATACTGATTCCTACCTTTTTGTTTCTTTGAAATATCATTATAGTCATTCTTTCCTCACCATTCTCACTGCTTGAACCAGGATCCATCGCCTCCTGCTTGTGCCATGTGCTCGGTCATGTCTGACTCTTTGTGACCCCATGGACCATAGCACACCAGGCTCCTCTGTCCATGGAATTTTCCAGGCAAGAATACTGGAGTGGGTTGCCATGTCCTCTGCTCAACCAATCTCTTACATGGTTTCTCTGCCATCACCTCCTCTCCCCAAGACTGAGCTGAAAGAACGAAGGACAGGTCCCTGGTCCAAGGGTTGCCAATCCATACTCTGGCCAATGACCTGAGACAGAGCCTGGTACAAACATATGAACTAGACTGATCAGATTCTCTAAGAAATGTGGCCTAACAAGAATTTTTTCAGTAGCATGTGATCATAAAAATGTTGACCTCTAACTTTTTTCCATGAGCCATGCTGTCTCTTCAGTCTCTTCAGTCAGACTCTTTGCGACCCTATGAACTGTAGGGTCCTCAGTCCATGGGATTCTCCAAGAAAGAATAATGGAGTGGTTGCCATACCTTCCTCCAGAATATCTTCCCAGCCCAAGGATCAAACCTGCGTCTCTTAGGTCTCCTGCATTGGCAGGCGGGTTGTTTACACTAGTGCCACCTGTAAAAAGTGGGAACACCCAACTTTTCTCCACATTCCTTTTCAAGTGATTATGCAATTTTTTAATTTTTTTAATTAAATTTTATTTTGCTTAACTTTACAATATTGTATTGCTTTTACCATACATCAAGATGGATCCGCCACAAGTATACATGTGTTCCCCATCCTGAACCCTCCTTCCTCCTCCCTCTCGATATCTTCCCTCTGGGTCGTCCCAGTGCACCAGCCCCAGGCATCCATTACCAGGCATCGTAACTGGACTGGCGACTCGTTTCAGAAATGATATTATACATATTTCAATGCCATTCTCCCAAATCATCCCACCCTCTCCCATTCCCAGAGTCCAAAAGTCTGTTCTATACATCAGTGTCTCTTTTGCTGTCTCATAAACAGGGTTATTGTTACCATCTTTCTAAATTCCATATATATGCATGAGTATTCTGTATTGGTGTTTTTCTTTCTGGCTTACTTCACTCTGTATAATAGGCTCCAGTTCCATCCACCTCATTAGAACTGATTCAAATGTATTCTTTTTAATGGCTGAGGAATACTCCATTGTGTATATGTACCACTGCTTTCTTATCCATTCATCTGTGGATGGATATCTAGGTTGCTTCCAAGTCCTGGCTATTGTAAACAGTGCTGCGATGAACATTGGAGTACATGTGTCTCTTTCAATTCTGGTTTTCTCAGTGTGTATGCCCAGCAGTGGGATTGCTGGGTCATAAGGCAGTTCTATTCCCAGGTTTTTGAGGAATCTCCATACTGTTCTCCATAGTGGCTGTACTAGTTTGCATTCCCACCAACAGTGTAAGAGGGTTCCCTTTTCTCCACACCCTCTCCAGCATTTATTGCTTGTGGACTTTTGGATTGCAGCCATTCTGACTGGCGTGAAATGGTACCTCATAGTGGATTTGATGTGCATTTCTCTGATAATGAGTGATGTTGAGCATCTTTTCATGTGTTTGTTAGCCATCTGTATGTCTTCTTTGGAGAAATGTCTATTTAGTTCTTTGGCCCATTTTTTGATTGGGTCATTTATTTTTCTGGAATTGAGCTGTAGGAGTTGCTTATATATTTTTGAGATTAGTAGTTTGTCTGTTGCTTCATTTGCTATTATTTTCTCCCATTAGGAAGGCTGTCTTTTCACCTTGCTTATAGTTTCCTTTGTTGTGCAGAAGCTGTTAAGTTTATTTAGGTCCCATTTGTTTATTTTCTATTTTATTTCCAATATTCAGGGGGGTGGGTCATAGAGGATCCTGCTGTGATGAATGTCAGAGAGTGTTTTGCCTATGTTTTCCTCTAGGAGTTTTATGGTTTCTGGTCTTACATTTACATCTTTAATCCATTTTGAGTTTATCTTTGTGTATGGTGTTAGAAAGTGTTCTTGTTTCATTCTTTTACAAGTGTATGACCAGTTTTCCCAGCACCACTTGTTAAAGAGATTGTCCTTAATCCATTGTATATTCTTGCCTCCTTTGTCAAAGATAAGGTGACCATATATGCGTGGATTTATCTCTGGGATTTCTATTTTGTTCGATTGATATATATTTCTGTCTTTGTGCCAGTACCATACTGTCTTGATGACTGTGGCTTTGTAGTAGAGTCTGAAGTCAGGCAGGATGATTCTTCCAGTTCCATTCTTCTTTCTCAAGATAGCTTTGGATATTCAAGGTTTTTTATATTTCCATACAAATTGAGAAACTATTTGTTCTAGCTCTGTGAAGAATACCATTGGTAGCTTGATGGGGATTGCATTGAATCTATAAATTGCTTTGGGTAGTATACTCATTTTCACTATACTGATTCTACCAATTCATGAACATGGTACATTTCTCCATTAGTATCCTCTTTGATTTCTTTTCACCAGTGTTTTATAGTTTTCTATATATAGGTCTTTAGTTTCTTTAGGAAGATATATTCCTAAGTATTTTATTCTTTTCATTGATGGTGAATGGAATTGTTTCCTTAATTTCTCTATTTTCTCATTATTAGTGTACAGGAATGCAAGGGATTTCTGTGTGTTGATTTTATACCTGCAACTTTACTATATTCATTGATTAGTTTTAGTAAATTTCTGGTGGAATCTTTAGGGTTTTCTACGTAGAGGATCATGTCATCTGCAAACAGTGAAAGTTTTACTTCTTCTTTTCCAATTTGGATTCCTTTATTTCTTTTTCTGCTCTGATTGCTGTGGCCAAAACTTCCAAAACTCTGTTGAATAGTAATGGTGAAAGTGGGCATCCTTGTCTTGTTCCTGACTTTAGAGAAAATGCTTTCAATTTTTCACCATTGAGGATAATGTTTGCTGTGGGTTTGTCATATATAGCTTTTATTATGTTGAGGTATGTTCCTTCTATTCCTGCTTTCTGGAGAGTTTTTATCATAAATGGATGTTGAACTTTATCAAAGGCTTTCTCTGCATCTATTGAGATAATAATATGGTTTTTATTTTTCAATTTGTTAATGTGGTGTATTACGTTGATTGATTTGCGGATATTGAAGAATCCTTGCATTCCTGGGATAAAGCCCACTTGGTCATGGTGTATGATCTTTTTAATGTGTTGTTGGATTCTGATCGCTAGAATTTTGTTAAGGATTTTTGCATCTATGTTCATCAGTGATATTGGCCTGTAGTTTTCTTTTTTTGTGGGATCTTTGTCAGGTTTTGGTATTAGGGTGATGGTGGCCTCATGGAATGAATTGGGAAGTTTGCCTTCCTCTGCAATTTTCTGGAACAGTTTGAGTAGGATACGTGTTAGCTCTTCTCTAAATTTTTGGTAGAATTCAGCTGTGAAGCCGTCTGGACCTGGGCTTTTGTTTGCTGGATTTCTGATTACAGTTTCAATTTCTGTGCTTGTGATATGTCTGTTAAGATTTTCTATTTCTTCCTGATCCAGTTTTGGAAAGTTGTACTTTTCTAAGAATTTGTCCATTTCTTCCACATTGTCCATTTTATTGCCATATAATTGCTGATAGTAGTCTCTTATGATCCTTTGTATTTCTGTGTTGTCTGTTGTGATCTCTCCATTTTCATTTCTAATTTCATTGATTTGATTTTCTCCCTTTGTTTCTTGATGAGTCTGACTAATGGTTTGTCAATTTTATTTACCCTTTCAAAGAACCAGCTTTTGGCTTTGTTGATTTTTGCTATGGTCTGTTTTGTTTCTTTTGCATTTATTTCTGCCCTAACTTTTAAGATTTCTTTCCTTCTACTAACCTTGGGGTGCTTCGTTTCTTCCTTTTCTAGTTGATTTAGGTGTAGAGTTAGGTTATTTATTTGACTTTTTTCTTGTTTCGTGAGGTGTGCCTGTATTGCTATGAACTTTCCCCTTAGGACTGCTTTTACAGTGTCCCACAGGTTTTGGGTTGTTGTGTTTTCATTTTCATTCGTTTCTAGGCAGATTTTGATTTCTTTTTTGATTTTTTTCTGTGATTTTTTGGTTATTCAGGAGGGTGTTGTTCAGCCTCCATATGTTGGAATTTTTAATAGTTTTTCTCCTGTTATTGAGATCTAATCTTACTGCACTGTGGTCAGAAAAGATGCTTGGAATGATTTCAATTTTTCTGAACTTACCAAGGCTAGATTTATGGCCCAGGATGTGGTCTATCCTGGAGAAGGTTCCGTGTGCGCTTGAGAAAAAGGTGAAATTCATTGTTTTGGGATGAAATGTGCTATAGATATCAATTAGGTCTAACTGGTCTATTGTATTGTTTAAAGTTTGTGTTTCCTTGTTAATTTTGTGTTTAGTTGATCTATCCATTGGTGTGAGTGGGGTATTAACGTCTCCCACTATTATTGTGTTATTATTGATTTCTCCTTTCATATTGTTAGTATTTGTCTTACATATTGCAGTGCTCCTATGTTGGGTGCATATATATTTGTAATTGTTATATCTTCTTCTTGGACTGATCCTTTGATCATTATGTAGTGACCTACTTTGTCTCTTTTCACAGCCTTTGTTTTAAAGTCTATTTTATCTGATATGAGTATTGCTAGTCCGGCTTTCTTTTGGTCCCTATTTGCATGGAAAATCTTTTTCCAGCCCTTCACTTTCAGTCCATATGTGTCCCCTGTTTTGAGGTGGGTCTCTTGTAGACAACATATGTAGGGGTCTTGTTTTTGTATCCATTCGGCCAGTCTCTGTCTTTTGGTTGGGGCATTCACCCCATTTACATTTAAGGTAATTATTGATAAGTATAATCCCGTTGCCATTTACTTTATTGTTTTGGGTTCAAATTTATATACCCTTTTTGTGTTTCCTGTCTAGAGAATGTCCTTTAGTATTTGTTGGAGAGCTGGTTTGGTGGTGCTGAATTCTCTCAGCTTTTGCTTGTCTGTAAAGGTTTTGATTTCTCCTTCATATTTGAATGAGATCCTTGCTGGGTACAATAATCTGGGCTGTAGGTTATTTTCTTTCATCACTTTAAGTATGTCTTGCCATTCCCTCTTGGCTTGGAGAGTTTCTATGGAAAGATCAGCTGTTATCCTTATGGGAATTCCCTTGTGTGTTATTTGTTGTTTTTCCCTTGCTGCTTTTAATATTTGTTCATTGTGTTTGATCTTTATTAATTTGATTAATATGTATCTTAGGGTGTTTTGCATGGGGTTTATCCTGTTTGGGACTCTCTGGGTTTCTTGGACTTGAGTGATTATTTCCTTACCCATTTTAGGGAAGTTTTCAACTATTATCTCCTCTGGTATTTTCTCACGGTCTTTCTTTTTGTCGTCTTCTTCAGGGACTCCTATGATTCGAATGTTGTAACATTTAATATTGTTCTGGAGGTCTCTGAGATTGTCCTCATTTCTTTTAATTCGTTTTTCTTTTTTTCTCCACTGCTTCATTTATTTCTACCATTCTATCTTCTAATTCATGAATTCTATCTTCTGCCTCTGTTATTCTACTACTTGCCTCCAGAGTGTTTTGGATCTCATTTATTGCATTATTCATTATATATTGACTCTTTTTTACTTCTTCTAGGTCCTTGTTAAACCTTTCTTGCATCTTCTCAATGCTTTTCTCCTGGCTATTTGTCTGTGATTCCATTTTGATTTCCAGATTTTGGATTAATTTCACTATCATTATTCGGAATTATTTATCAGGTAGATTCGCTATTTCTTCCTCTTTTGTTTGGTTCGGTGACATTTATCCTGTTCCTTTACCTGCTAGGAATTCTTCTGTCTCTTCATCTTGTTTAAATTGCTGAGTTTGGGGTGTCCTTACTGTATTCTGGTAGTTTATGGAGTTCTCTTTATTGTGGCATTTCCTCACTGTATGTGGGTTTGTACAGGTGGCTTGTCAAGGTTTCCTGGTTAGGGAAGCTTGTGTCGGTGTTCTGGTGGATGGAGCTGGATTTCTTCTCTCTGGAGTTCAATGGAGTGTCTAGTAATGAGTTATGAGACGTGTATGATTTTGGGGTCACTTTGGGTAGCCTGTATATTGGAGCTCAGGGCTGTGTTCCTGTGTTTCTGGAGAATTTGCTTGGTATGTGTTGCTGTGGAACTTGTTGGCCCTTGTGTGGTGCTTGGTTTCAGTGTAGGTATGGAGGCATTTGATGAGCTCCTGTCAATTAATGTTCCGTGGGATCAGGGTTTGGACTTAAGCCTCCTGCTTCCAGATATAGGTCTTATTTT
Source organism: Tragelaphus eurycerus (assembly GCA_935064755.1). NCBI lineage: Eukaryota > Metazoa > Chordata > Mammalia > Artiodactyla > Bovidae > Tragelaphus > Tragelaphus eurycerus. The sequence continues at coordinate 69,783 of CAKXYN010000469.1, read as the reverse complement.
TACAGTAGTCTCAAAAACTTCTCCTTCTATACTGCACTCCACAACTGGACCGCTCAGAGATGTTCACGGAGTTATACAGAGAAGAAAAGAGGGAGGAAGGAGACAGAGGTGGTCAGGAGGATAAAAGGAGGGAATGAAAAGGAGAGAGATCCAGTCAGTAATCAGTTCCCTTAGTGTTTTCCTTTATTTGGAACACTCAGAAATTCACAGAGTGGGATAGAGTAGAGAGGGGTTAGGGAGGAGACACAGGTGAACTGGTAGAGAAAAAGGAGAGTCTGGAGGTGGAGAGAACACAACAGTCAAGCCAGTAATCTCGCTCCCTATTAAAAAGTGGGTACTGAAGATTAGGTTCTTAAAGGTACAGAATTGGTAACATATACCTAAAACCAAAAATTACAAATCTAGAGTAGAGTTTGGAGATTCAAAAATACAGTGTTAAAGAAAAGAAGAAGGAAAAGAAAGAAAGAAAAACGAAAAAAAAAAAAAAAGAGAGTCACAAAAGTTATCAGGAAAATATAGGTGCAAAATGATAACCAATATTAGGAACGTGAAGTCAAGTGGGCCTTAGAAAGCATCATTATGAACAAAGCTAGTGGAGGTGATGGAATTCCAGTGGAGCTATTCCAAATCCTGAAAGACAATGCTGTGAAAGTGCTGCACTCAATATGCCAGCTAATTTGGAAAACTCAGCAGTGGCCACAAGATTGGAAAAGGTCAGTTTTCATCCCAATCCCAAAGAAAGGCAATGCCAAAGAATGGTCAAACTACCGCACAATTGCACTCATCTCACACACTAGTAAAGTAATGCTCAAAATTCTCCAAGCCAGGCTTCAGCAATATGTGAACCGTGAACTTCCTGATGTTCAAGCTGGTTTTAGAAAAGGCAGAGGAACCAGAGATCAAATTGCCAACATCCGCTGGATCATGGAAAAAGCAAGAGAGTTCCAGAAAAACATCTATTTCTGCTTTATTGACTATGCCAAAGCCTTTGACTGTGTAGATCACAATAAACTGTGGACAATTCTGAAAGAGATGGGAATACCAGACCACCTGATCTGCCTCTTGAGAAACCTGTATGGAGGTCAGGAAGCAACAGTTGGAATTGGTCATGGAACAACAGACTGGTTCCAAATAGGAAAAGGAGTATGTCAAGGCTGTATATTGTCACCCTGTTTGTTTAATTTATATGCAGAGTACATCATGAGAAATGCTGGACTGGAAGAAACACAAGTTGGAATCAAGATTGCTGGGAGAAATATCAATAACCTCAAATATGCAGATGACACCACCCTTATGGCAGAAAGTGAAGAGGAACTCAAAAGCCTCTTGATGAAAGTGAAAGTGGAGAGTGAAAAGGTTGGCTTAAAGCTCAACATTCAGAAAATGAAGATCATGGCATCTGGTCCCATCACTACATGGGAAATAGATGGAGAAACAGTGGAAACAGTGTCAGACTTTCTTTTTCTGGGCTCCAAAATCACTGCACATGGTGACTGCAGCCATGAAATTAAAAGACGCTTACTCCTTGGAAGGAAAGTTATGACCAACCTAGATAGCATATTCAAAAGCAGAGACATTACTTTGCCAACAAAGGTTCGCCTAGTCAAGGCTATGGTCTTCCAGTGGTCATGTATGGATGTGAGAGCTTGACTGTGAAGAAGGCTGAGCGCCGAAGAATTGATGCTTTTGAACTGTGGTGTTGGAGAAGACTCTTGAGAGTCCCTTGAACTGCAAGGAGATCCAACCAGTCCATTCTGAAGGAGATCAGCCCTGGGATTTCTTTGGAAGGAATGATGCTAAAGCTGAAACTCCAGTACTTTGGCCACCTTATGCGAAGAGTTGACTCATTGGAGAAGACTCTGATGCTGGGAGGGATTGGGGGCAGGAGGAGAAGGGGACGACAGAGAATGAGATGGCTGGATGGCATCACTGACTCGATGGATGTGAGTCTGAGTGACCTCCAGGAGTTGGTGTTGGACAGGGAAGCCTGGCGTGCTGCAGTTCATGGGGTCGCAAAGAGTCGGACACGACTGAGCGACTGATCTGATCTGATCTGATTGAAAAGCAAAAGTTAAAAATCTAGAGTAGAATTTGGAGTTTCAATAATACAATGTTAAAGAAAAGAAGAAAAAGAAAGATAGAAGAAAAAAAGAAAGAAAGAAAATAAAAACAAAACCAAAAACAAAGTCACAAAAATTATAAAGATACAGGCACAAATTGATTACATATAACAGAAAGCATAAATTAAAGATCTAGATTAGAGTTTGGAGTTTCAGGAATACAATGTCAAAGAAAAGAAGAGATAGAAAGAGGGAGGAAAAAAAAGTCACAAAAGTTACCAAAAAATGAATAGGTAAAAAATTGATAGCAATTATCAATAAGCTAAACTTATGAATCTAGAGCAGAGTTTGCAGTTTCAAAAATACAATGTTAAAGAAAAGAAAAAAGGAAAGAAAAAACGAAAAGACAAAAATAAAAAAAGAAAAAAAAGGGTCGCAAAGTTATAAAAAATATATATGTGAAGTTTGTTTTTTTTTTTCATTTAAAAAGAAGGGTCTTTTATTTATTTATTTATTTTTATTTATTTTTTTTACAAAGTAATAATAGGTTCTAAAAGTGGAAATTAAAGGAGTACTAGAGGATAACAAAAATTTTTTTTTAATTTTTTAATTAAAAAATATATAAAAAAAAAGAAAGAAAGAATGATGGTAAAAATAGTAACAATATATATAAGACTTTCTCTGTTATTGTTGTGGGTATTGTGGGTTCAGTTCTTTTTCGGCTAGTTCCTTGTTCCAGCTTAAATTTCTCAAGATCTATAGGCCCCTTTCTCTGTAGTTGGTACTAACCACAGGGTTTTACTTTATTGCCTGTCGCTTCCACGGCAGTTCCCTCTGTTATAGCTTCTTCTGTTTGCTGGTCTCTTCAGTTTCTGATTTCTGCCCTGATACAAAGGGGGTGGTGGTGGACACCCTTTTTTTTTTTAGGCTGACTTGTTCACTCGGGCTGCGGGGAGGGAGGGACGCTGCAAATAAATACCACTGGCGTGTGCTCGCAGTGGCTCAACCACACTGGGTCTGCCCCCACTCACGGCGCGTGTAGCTTCCCTGCCTACTCTGCTTAGGTTCTCTGTTTCCCGGCCGGAACCATCCGCAACCGGCCCTGGGCTGCTTGCCTCTCCCAGGTCTAAGCCACTCAAGTTCAGGCACTCAGGTGGTCCTCAGAGGCCCAGGCTCGGTTGGGGCTGCATTTTGTGCCCTTCACAGAATCCAGCAGCGCAGGTAATGAGGTGTTTAGCAAGCGTGGCTTCTGCGACTTATCACCTCCCTGCCACTCGGTTTTCTAAGTGTACCACCAGCGCACTTTCTTAGGCGGATGTTAGCCAACCAGAGCCCAAGAAGTCTTAGTTAGCAAAGAAGCCTGCTTACAGTTTTGTGGATAATGTCTCTCTGGGGCTGCGATTGCCTCCCTCCAGCTCTGGCTGCCTGTCACCGGAGGGGAACGGACTGCAACTGGCTATCTCTGTACAGTCCTTTGTTCTGTGCGCGGGCCTGGCGGTGTCTTGGGTTAGGGCTGGCTTTTCGTGTGGTAGGTATCCCACAGTCTGGTTTGCTAGCCCAAATTATTCCGCTCAGGTAGCGCTCGGGATATTTAAGCCGATGCAGCCTGCGAAGCAGTCCGCGAAGCAGCCTGCGTGGCGCCTCCCTGCCCAGCCCCCACTTGTTAATGGCGGATGCAGGCGTATGCGCTGCTTCTCTGCTGGGGAAGTTATCATAGGGCTCGTAGTCTGTGGGTTTTAATTGTTAATTTATTTTCCTCCCTGTTATGTTGGCCTCCGTGCTTCCCAGGTACGGCACAGACTTGGCAGTGAGAGTGTTTCCTGGTGTTTGGAAACTTCTCTATTTTTAAGACTCCCTTCCCCCGGACAGAGGTCCGTCCCTCCCTCTTTGTCTCTTTTTTGTCTTTTATATTTTTTCCTACCTCCTTTAGAAGGCAATGAGTTGCTTTTCTGGGTGTCTGATGTCATCTGCTGGCATTCCAAAGTTGTTTTGTGGAATTTACTTGGTGTTTAGATGTTCTTTTGATGAATTTGTGGAGGAGAAAGTGTTCTCCCCGTCCTATTACTCCGCCATCTTCTGATTATGCAATTTTATGAGAATAAAATCTTTGGAAATTTTTTTAAAAATAAAAATTATTTGGCCTAAAAATACTAGAGGGAGAAGGAGAGAGGGAGGGGTGGGGAAGAGAAAGAAAATGGAGAGAGATAAAGGAGGAAGGGGGCAGGGAAGTAGAAGAGAAAAGGGGGAGGGGAGGGGCAAGAAACAGAAGCTAAGGCTGAAAGGATATATGGAAAGAAGGCATGAGAACAGACTTTTGGACTCAGAGGGAAAAGGCGAGGGTGGGATGATTTGAGAGAATAGCATTGAAACATGTATATTACTATATGCAAAATAGATGCCAAGTGTGAGTTCAATGCAAGAAGCAGGGCACCCAAAGCCAGTGCTCCATGACAGCCTAGAAGGATGGGGGAGGGGGAGAGAGGTGGGAGGGTGCGTTCAGGATTGGGGGGGGGGACATGTATACCTACAGCCAATCCATGTTGATGTATGGCAAAAACCATCACAATATTGTAAATTAATTATTCTCCAATTAAAATAAATAGATCAATAAAGAAGACATGAAGACAAGTCCAAACTTTAAGGGGAGAAATAGAAAGCTGGAGCCTTGGTGGGCTAGCTACACAAATAAAAACTGTAAGGAAGCCGAGGTGAGGAGTATGATAGAATTGGGAGCTTTAGAAAGGATGAACTGAGAAGAAGGGGGAAAGAAGGCAGTCAGGAATGAGCAGGGATTAGGGCTGAGTGATGTTCCTAGTAAAACACTCTAGTGCAAAGTCCCAAATCCTGCTGCTGAGGTCACTGAAGCTACGGTGGATCCAAATACAGTTCCCAAGAGGTCCCACTGCACTCTGCTTTCTGGTCTTTTAGTCTCCTAAAAGGCACTCTCTCCTTTGTAATTCTTTAACAATTCTTTAACCCATCTCTTAATTCAGGTCATTTGAAATAGTCTCTATCCCATGCAAACAAAAGAAGCTAATGAGCAGAGTTCAGATGACATACTGTCTGGCTTCTGAGAAGCTCATTATCTGGCCCCACACATGCATATCCAGCCATCCAGTCTCACAATTCCTCAAACAGGACGCTTCACTTCAGAAATATAAAGTCTGAAATGAGGACAATCTCAGAGACCTCCAGGACAATATTAAACGTTACAACATTCGAATCATAGGAGTTCCAGAAGAAGACGATAAAAAGACCATGAGAAAATACTAGATGAGATAATAGTTGAAAACTTCCCTAAAATGGGAAAGGAAATAATCACTCAAGTCCAAGAAACTCAGAGAGTCCCAAACAGGATAAACCCAAGGCAAAACACCCTAAGACACATATTAATCAAATTAACAAAGATAAAACACAAAGAACAAATATTAAAAGCAGCAAGGGAAAAACAACAAATGACACACAAGGGAATTCCCATAAGGATAACGGCTGATCTTTCCATAGAAACTCTCCAAGCCAAGAGGGAATGGCAAGACATACTTAAAGTGATGAAAGAAAATAACCTACAGCCCAGATTATTGTACCCGGCAAGGATCTCATTCAAATATGAAGGAGAAATCAAAACCTTTACAGACAAGCAAAAGCTGAGAGAATTCAGCACCACCAAACCAGCTCTCCAACAAATACTAAAGGACATTCTCTAGACAGGAAACACAAAAAGGGTATATAAATTCGAACCCAAAACAATAAAGTAAATGGCAACGGGATCATACTTATCAATAATTACCTTAAATGTAAATGGGGTGAATGCCCCAACCAAAAGACAGAGACTGGCCGAATGGATACAAAAACAAGACCCCTACATATGTTGTCTACAAGAGACCCACCTCAAAACAGGGGACACATATGGACTGAAAGTGAAGGGCTGGAAAAAGATTTTCCATGCAAATAGGGACCAAAAGAAAGCAGGAGTAGCAATACTCATATCAGATAAAATAGACTTTAAAACAAAGGCTGTGAAAAGAGACAAAGAAGGTTACTACATAATGATCAAAGGATCAGTCCAAGAAGAAGATATAACAATTACAAATATATATGCACCCAACATAGGAACACTGCAATATGTAAGACAAATACTAACAATATGAAAGGAGAAATCAATAATAACACAATAATAGTGGGAGACGTTAATACACCACTCACACCAATGGATAGATCAACTAAACACAAAATTAACAAGGAAACACAAACTTTAAACAATACAATAGACCAGTTAGACCTAATTGATATCTATAGGACATTTCATCCCAAAACAATGAATTTCACCTTTTTCTCAAGCGCACACGGAACCTTCTCCAGGATAGATCACATCCTGGGCCATAAATCTAACCATGGTAAGTTCCGAAAAATTGAAATCATTCCAAGCATCTTTTCTGACCACAGTGCAGTAAGATTAGATCTCAATAACAGGAGAAAAACTATTAAAAATTCCAACATATGGAGGCTGAACAACACGCTCCTGAATAACCAACAAATCACAGAAGAAATCAAAATCTGCCTAGAAATGAATGAAAATGAAAACACAACAACCCAAAATCTGTGGGACACTGTAAAAGCAGTCCTAAGGGGAAAGTTGATAGCAATACAGGCACACCTCACGAAACAAGAAAAAAGTCAAATAAATAACCTAACTCTACACCTAAATCAACTAGAAAAGGAAGAAATGAAGCACCCCAAGGTTAGTAGAAGGAAAGAAATCTTAAAAGTTAGGGCAGAAATAAATGCAAAAGAAACAAAACAGACCATAGCAAAAATCAACAAAGCCAAAAGCTGGTTCTTTGAAAGGGTAAATAAAATTGACAAACCATTAGCCAGACTCATCAAGAAACAAAGGGAGAAAAATCAAATCAATAAAATTAGAAATGAAAATGGAGAGATCACAACAGACAACACAGAAATACAAAGGAACATAAGAGACTACTATCAGCAATTATATGGCAATAAAATGAACAACATGGAAGAAATGGACAAATTCTTAGAAAAGTACAACTTTCCAAAACTGGATCAAGAAGAACTAGAAAATCTTAACAGACATATCACAAGCACAGAAATTGAAACTGTAATCAGAAATCTTCCAGGAAACAAAAGCCCAGGTCCAGACAGCTTCACAACTGAATTCTACCAAAAATTTAGAGAAGAGCTAACACGTATCCTACTCAAACTGTTCCAGAAAATTGCAGAGGAAGGTAAACGTCCCAACTCATTCTATGAGGCCACCATCACCCTAATACCAAAACCGGACAAAGATGCCACAAAGAAAGAAAACTACAGGCCAATATCACTGATGAACATAGATGCAAAAATCCTTAACAAAATTCTAGCAATCAGAATCCAACAACACATTAAAAAGATCATACACCATGACCAAGTGGGCTTTATCCCAGGAATGCAAGGATTCTTCAATATCCACAAATCAATCAACGTAATACACCACATTAACAAATTGAAAAATAAAAACCATATGATTATATCAATACATGCAGAGAAAGCATTTGACAAAGTTCAACATCCATTTATGATAAAAACTCTCCAGAAAGCAGGAATAGAAGGAACATACTTCAACATAATAAAAGCTATATATGACAAACCCACAGCAAACATTATCCTCAATGGTGAAAAATTGAAAGCATTTCCTCTAAAGTCAGGAATAAGACAAGGATGCCCACTTTCTCCATTACTATTCAACAGAGTTTTGGAAGCTTTGGCCATAGCAATCAGAGCAGAAAAAGAAATAAAAGGAATCCAAATTGGAAAAGAAGAAGTAAAACTTTCACTGTTTGCAGATGACATGATCCTCTACATAGAAAACCCTAAAGACTCCACCAGAAAATTACTAGAACTAATCAATGCATATAGTAAAGTTGCAGGATATAAAATCAACACACAGAAATCCCTTGCATTCCTGTACACTAATAATGAGAAAATAGAAAGAGAAATTAAGGAAACAATTCCATTCACCATCAATGAAAAGAATAAAATACTTAGGAATATATCTTCCTAAAGAAACTAAAGACCTATATATAGAAAACTATTAAACACTGGTGAAAGAAATCAAAGAGGACATTAATAGATGGAGAAATATACCATGTTCATGGATTGGTAGAATCAATATAGTGAAAATGAGTATACTACCCAAAGCAATCTATAGATTCAACGCAATCCCCATCAAGCTACCAATGGTATTCTTCACAGAGCTAGAACAAATAATTTCTCAATTTGTATGGAAATACAAAAAAACCCTCGAATACCAAAGCTATCTTGAGAAAGAAGAATGGAACTGGAGGAATCATCCTGCCTGACTTCAGACTCTACTACAAAGCCACAATCATCAAGACAGTAGGTACTGGCACAAAGACAGAAATATAGATCAATGGAACAAAATAGAAAGCCCAGAGATAAATCCACGCACATATGGACACCTTATCTTTGACAAAGGAGGCAAGAATATACAATGGATTAAAGACAATCTCTTTAACAAGTGGTGCTGTGAAAACTGGTCAAACACTTGTAAAAGAATGAAACTAGAACACTTTCTAACACCATACACAAGGATAAACTCAAAATGGATTAAAGATGTAAATGTAAGACCAGAAACCATAAAACTCCTAGAGGAAAACATAGGCAAAACACTCTCTGACATACATCACAGCAGGATCCTCTATGACCCACCTCCCAGAATATTGGAAATAAAATAAAAAATAAACAAATGGGACCTAATTAAACTTAACAGCTTCTGCACAACAAAGGAAACTATAAGCAAGATCAAAATACGGCCTTCAGAATGGGAGAAAATAATAGCAAATGAAGCAACAGACAAACAACTAATCTCAAAAATATACAAGCAACTTCTACAGCTCAATTCCAGAAAAAATAACCCAATCAAAAAATGGGCCAAAGAAATAAATAGACATTTCTCCAAAGAAGACATACAGATGGCTAACAAACACATGAAAAGATGCTCAACAGCACTCATTATCAGAGAAATGCACATCAAATCCACTATGAGGTACCATTTCACACCAGTCAGAATGGCTGCGATCCAAAAGTCCACAAGCAATAAATGCTGGAGAGGGTGTGGAGAAAAGGGAACCCTCTTACACTGTTGGTGGGAATGCAAACTAGTACAGCCACTATGGAGAACAGTATGGAGATTCCTCAAAAACCTGGGAATAGAACTGCCTTATGATCCAGCAATCCCACTGCTGGGCATACACACTGAGAAAACCAGAATTGAAAGAGACACGTGTACCCCAATGTTCATTGCAGCACTGTTTACAATAGCCAGGACTTGGAAACAACCTAGATGTCCATCCACAGATGAATGGATAAGAAAGCTGTGGTACATATACACAATGAAGTATTACTCAGCCATTAAAAAGAATATATTTGAATCAGTTCTAATGAGGTGGATGGAACTGGAGCCTATTATACAGAGTGAAGTAAGCCAGAAAGAAAAACACAAATACAGTATACTATTGCATATATATGGAATTTAGAAAGATGGTAACAATAACCCTGTTTATGAGACAGCAAAAGAGACACTGATGTATAGAACAGACTTTTGGACTCTGGGAATGGGAGAGAATGGGATGATTTGGGAGAATAGCATTGAAATATGTATAATATCATATCTGAAACGAGTCGCCAGTCCAGGTATGATGCCTGATACCAGATGCCTGGGGCTGGTGCACATGGACGACCCAGAGGGATGGTATGGGGAGGGAGGAGGAAGGAGGGTTCAGGATGGGGAACACATGTATATTTGTGGCGGATTCATTTTGATGTATGGCAAAGGCAATACAATATTGTAAAGTTAAGCAAAATAAAATTAAAAAAAAAAAAAAAAGAAATATCAAGTCTGCTGGTCCCTGTGCCTTTATTGGCCCTTCTGTCTCACATGCACTCACTTCTCTTCACCTGACCAGTTTCTATTCCTGCTTTAAGGCTCACATCCTCTGGAAAGAACTTCCTAGCCCCTCTAGCCCACATTACTTCTCATTCCTCTTCCCTACTAAGCCCTATAGTCTGTTTCATGTGATCTAGCCCCCCATTGTACACTGACCTGTATTTTTCTCTATTTATTCCCTACAGGTTTTTTTTGTTTTGTTTTGTTTTCAGTTGGCTCTGCGGGGCATACATGATCTTTGTTCCCTGATCAGGGATCAACCCATGTGCCCTGCAGTAGAGGCCCAGGGGCTTAACCTCTGGACCAACAGGGAAGTCCCTATTTCATGTTTTTTAATCTCCCCAATATGTTCTTGAACTCATGAGGAGGAGGAAGAGATTTTATATTGCTTTGAAGTGGCCCACTGGATCACAAACATGGCAGATATTCACAAGTATCTCTTGTTGGAAAGGCATCTACACAGAGCACTAATATCTTAAGAGGCACATCACAGAACCTCATTACTACACTAAGGGGCCCTGTGCTGAGAGTGCGGCCATTGAGATTAAATCCAAAGACAGGGGCTCAGCTCAAGGTGAGGCTGCCCTCAGACCCATGGGCCTACTGAGAGGACCACACTTTCCATTTCCTCCAAGAAGAGAGAGAGATCAGCAAAGGCCTGAGCCCTGGAAATGTCAACTAACAGCTTGATGTCATGAGATCTCTCCATCTATTCCAGGGAAAGCATAAAATCTTAACCCTGTGTTCCTTTGGGAACAAGCACCTCAAAACACAGGCCAGGGAAATGCCAATCTTTTACTCCTTTCATCCTCGAGCTTTCCCCACCCCCTAACACCAGAGAAATGTTCTGGTCCCTTCCCCAAGGGATAGTGGCCTTTCCAGGCTAAACCCAAGTCACCTTTGAAAAAGGTCACCATTCCACGTGGGACTTGGAAATACCAAGAAATGCTGAACGGTCTTCTTAGAACTTGTCTCCATCACAGCATTTCAATACCAGAGGAGAGTGTGGTTCCACCCAGCGCCATTTCCAAAATTGACAAAGGACCCGTACATCAGCAGTGGCTATTTTGACACTCCATCATGAGTCATAAAATCTCTATTCAACACCCACTCCCAGAGCCAAAGGTATTATTTATTCCAAGGGTTCCATAAGAGGTCTCCACTAAGCGCAGGATAATCTGCTTCTGAAAACCATAGTTAAGAAAAGGACAGGTTTCTTGTCATCCTCAGAAACTGAAATACAAAAAATAAATCTGACTAAGAACATATGGGTGGGAAGGTACATGAGAAGAGGATTTAAGAAAAACTTTTCCCATGTTACCCACTCAGGAGCTATTGCTGAGCCATGCCTCTATTTCTTGGTTTCCTGTTTTTGCTTATAGCAGATAAAACTTGATGGCAGTGATCTTAATTTTCTCTGTCAGCTTTCCAAGCTCATGAGGGTGAGGAGAGGGTAGAAACTGTTCCTGTCCTCAGGCAGGAAGGGCTTCCCAAGTGGCTCAGCTGGTAAAGAATGTGCCTGTAATGCTGGAGACCTGGGTTTGATTCCAGGGTTAGGTAGATCCCCTGGAGAAGGGAAAGGCTACCCACTCTAGTATTCTGGCCTGGAGAATTCCATGGACTGTATAGTCCATGGGGTTGCAAAGAGTCAGACAGGACTGAGTGACTTTCACTTTCAGGCAGGAAACTAAAGTTCAAGAAAAGGGGCTCCAGCAGAAGATGGAAAATGTGAGTGACCCCAAAGGCTGCTATGGACATATCTGGAACCACCTCCTGATCTGGGACAGGGACAGCATGTTAGCAAGGAATCTAGATAGACATAGAGATGTGGACATCATCAATCTGGAAAATGCACATGAGAGATGTTAACAGATCTAAAGGGGATTTCTCCTTTACCTAGCCAGACCAGGGTTTGAAATTTCAACATCAGAAGCTCAGTTGGTTCATTCCTGTATTTGTTGCCTTTTCCCCAGGAGTCATCTTTAAAAAGGTAAATATCCACATGAGGGATCATATACAACCATTAACATTGTAGTATGAGTTAATCTGTCAAATTCTTTCACTAGATGTATATATAGAGAAGAGGGAATAGGGAAGGGAGGAGTAAGAAAGAGAGAGAGAAAGAGAGAGAGATGGAGGGAAGGAAAAAAAAGTCATCCTTTCTTGTCTCCTAAAAGTATATTCACAATCATCACTGCCAACTATTGAACATCAGAATGGATGTGAGAGACTGAAAGCCTCCTTTCAGTTTCCTCTGTGTCTGGGCAAGGGGCCTGCCAGTTATGTGAGTCTCTATTTGTTTGGAGGGATGTTGATGAAAGGAAGTCCATTTGAGACATCCTCACAGTGTTACCTCCTCCCCTTTCAAAACCCACTGCCACAGCCCTTTGTGAAGACTGAGACACTATGGCATTATTTATATTCTGCCTAGAACACTGAGTCCCAGCTCACTGTCTCAATACTAGCTCTCTCCTCTGCTTAAAATGCTATTCTTCCTGAAATTTACATAAATCCTATATCCCCTTCTCAGACAGGCCTTTTCTATCTAACATGTACCTACTCTAGCACATTGCCGATGTATTTTCTTTGTAACACTTCTCAGTACCTAATTTCATCTGATTTATTTTTACTTGTTTAATGTTTTCTTCCCTCCATACCACCAATTAGAATTTCTTGAGAATTTCCAATAGCATCTGTTTCATTCATATATGGGCCTAGAACAGCACCTGGTCCATAGAAAACATTCAGTAAATATTTGTTGAATAGATAAATTGATGGATAGATGAATAATGAGTCACTACTCTCAATTCCCACCATAAATGGATATCCCCAAGATTGGTTTGAAATAATTTTTTCAGTGTATCAAAAGATGTTCCACATCATATGTCGTTGGAGAGATGCAAATGAAAATAACAAGATACCACTCCACACCTATTAGAATGGCCTAAATCTGAAACACTGTTTATAGTAGCTTTATTCTTAATAGCCTAAACTTGAAGACCTTCAGTAGGTGAATGGATAAATAAACTGTGGTACATTCAGACAAAAGGAATGCTATTCAGGGTCAAAAATAAATGAGCTACCAAGCCACAAAAAGACATGGAGGAAACTTAAATGCATATTACTAAGTGAAAGAAGCCAGTCTGAAAAGACTGCATACTATATGACTCCAACTATGTGACATTCTGGAAAAGATAAAACTATGGAGACAGTAAAATGATCAGTGGTTTCCAGGGGTGAGGGGGAGACAAGGAGAGAGGGATGAATAGGTAGAACACAGAGGCGTTTGGGGGCAGTGCTCAGCTAGTAAAGAATTCACCTGCAATGCAGAAGACCTGGGTTTGATCCCTGGGTTGGAAAGATCCCCTGGGGAAGGGAATGGCTACCCACTCCAGTATTCTTGAGTGGAGAATTTCATGGACAGAGGAGCCTGTTGGGCTACAGTTCATGGCATTGCAAAGCTGGGGCTCTGAGGCTGGGCAAAACAGTCTGGAACCACAAGAACATGTCTGACAAAGGGTAGGGAAAGGCCTCTGGTCCAAAGCCATATATGGGGTTTCCCTGGTGGTCTAGTGGTTAAGAGTTCACCTGGCAATGCAGGGGACACCAGTTTGATCCCTGGTTTGAGAAGATCCATGTGCTGTGGAGCAAATAAGCCCCTGTGCCACAACTACTGAGTCTGTGCTCTAGAGCCTGGGAGTTGCAACTACTGCTCCACAATAAGAGAAACCACCACAAGAAGAAGCCCCCACACCACAACAGAGAGTAGTCCCCCCGACTTGCTGCAACTAGAGAAAGCCTATGTGCCGCAACAAAGGTTCAGCACAGTCAAAAACAATGAATTAAATCAATAAATAAAATTTTTAAAAGCCATCTATATGCTCAGAATCCCGAAGACCTACAGAAAGCAACTGTTTAGGACAAAGCAAGCAAGAGAGCAAACTGGAGGGGCCAGGCTTGAGGAGACTTGGATTCAGAGGCCAATTCCTGTCCTGTTTAGGAAGTTTCTTAGATGTTTCTTATGTTGAAAGGATCTTGGCTGAGGAAGCAAGGAAGTGAATCAGCCTAACTTGAGTAGGGAGCATAATGATCAGGATGAAATATAAGAACAAGAGCAAATTGTATAGATAGTTTCATTGGCAATTACCTAAACTCTGAATTGAGAGAAAGAGGTGTGTGTGTGTGTGTGTGTGTCTGTGTGTGTGTGTGTGGGGGGGGGATGGAACTTCAGAAGCTTTCTATATGCAGAAACCAAAGCTACTATCAACAAACACGTGACTGGGCTCCAGAGGAGGCACCCCTGAGCCATGCTGGGGAGTGGCTCTGCCACGGCCCCCTGGTGGCCGTGCGTATATATCCACCCACACAGGTCATGCAGACAAAGTGTGGAAGTGCAGCCTGAGTCCTGTCCGATGCTTTGTGATCCTCCTGGTACAGAAGACAATGGGAGGAGGCCGTGTAAGGAGTTGCTGTGAGTCCATCTCCCAGTGATCTACCTTCCCCCTCACCCTCCACCCCCTCACCCCTCCTTCCCTGGAGGTTCTCATGAGACAGTTTCTCCTTGCTTCTCGAGTCCTAATGAGGTATGCGGTTTTCTGCCTTGTCTTCTCAGAATATCTAACTGCTTTAATATATAAACACAAATTTATAAAATATAAATGTTATAAAAATATAAAATACAATTTTTAATATAAATTTATATATTTATTTATTATGCAGAATACAGAACTACTTTGTGGCGGCCTACATAGGGCTTCTCAGCAATGAAGTGCCCCACCACTCATGTTGCGGTCATCTGGCCCATGTCATTCCTTTCAGTGTGGGGAACAACAACTACAAAGAGGTGGCTCTTTCAGCTTCTTCTTGTTTTTACTGTCTACGTAAGTACTCAACTTCCTAAATCTAAAAGTGCCGCACTGTATCCTTACCAGTCAAAATCAGTCACGTCCTGGCCTTGGCCTTGCCTTGCATTGTATGTGTGAGATTGACAGGCCTCAGACAGGGAAAAAAAGGGCAAGCTTCTTATTTATACTATGATGTTTGTGGGGAAAGATTTCCCTGCTGGATAGTTTGAGTGAAAACATTCAAATACATGTCAATCCCCTCTGAAGAAACCCTGATATGGTCCAAACCCACTGCTGAGACCTTACTCCATCAGGTCCCTGCTGACATACATGTACTTTGAATTTACTGGCCATTTGCTACAGGGGGACAGGGCGTCCCTGCAATGTAGACTCATGGCGTCCACAGGCACTATACTTAGAGAATCACAACAGTTCATTTTGCAGCAAACCTCCACTCATCTCAGTCTAATGAGGACACAGCCATTTGTAAAGACTTCTGCTGCTGCTGCTAAGTCGCTTCAGTCGTGTCCGACTCTGTACAACCCCATAGACGGCAGCCCACCAGGCTCCCCCGTCCCTGGGATTCTCCAGGCAAGAACGCTGGAGTGGGTTGCCAAGACTTCTAGGAAAGGTCTATTGCCTCCTCTATCAACTGGTGCAATTCTTGATCTACCAGGTCACACTTAAGTCTTACATGATTCTCATCCTGTGGTGGTGACCTCTGTCCCTATAAAGGCAGAAAGGCTAGTGTGTATAGCACAGTCCTTGACCTCCAGGAACTTATACTCCAAGAAAAAAGTCAAATTGAGCCACATATACAGTGCTATGTAATAAAAAGGTTCAAGCCAAGGGTTATAAAGGTGGAGGAGGGAAGGCAAACTTGCTTCAAATTTGTAGATTAAGTATGGCATTCTGCAGGATATGGCATTTCAGCGAGGCCTAGAAAAAAACAGATAAAATTTCAATAAGCACAGAAGGGATAATAATTGGGCAAATAGGAAAAACTAAAGACCCTAGAATATAGATAATTCTGGAAAAAAAGAGAATTTTTTTTAATTTAATTCTTTTCTTTAGAGTGATTGGAGATGACCTTTGCATCTAGAAAATATGGACAGGATACTACAAGCCAGAAACCAAGAACAAGGAAAAGCATAGGAATTTAAAATATAATTGCCAAAACAAGAAGAAATGGACAGTGAGTAGATGTAAAAGAGCAAAAGTAAGGATAACCCAGTCATTAGACATACTGCGCAGCTGATGGGTGAAGAGAGAATGGAGAGCAGGCAGACAATTAGGAGAATAGTCAGAAACAACAAAATGAACAGCAGCAGCTATGGCTCCCCTAACTCCAACAAAGTCCTAGTTGCTTTCCTTACAGAGTTTACCTCATTTAATCCTCACAAAACACAGCAAGGTAAGTTCTGTTATTAAGAAACCGAAGCTCAGAGAAATAAAGGAACTGCCCTCGTGTCAGACAAGTAGCGAGTAGCTGAGCTATGTCTGACCCCAAAACTATTGCCCTCAGCTCCCTCATTGGCAGGAAGGCACCGGGGAAGCAGCAGGCAGGAGACAAGGTTGAAAGCACCAGACCAGAAGCGGATGAGTTTGGGAAAAGATCCTTCAGGAGCTGGGGAGGGGCAAGGTCTCAGGCATAAGTAGGTAAGTGGCAAAGTGATGGAATAGGGCAGAGGGTGAGGGGGCTTTTCTTCCTCCAAGATTCTGAACACTGCTGAGGAGACCCAGGGAGGCTGAGACACAGTGAAGTGGAAGCTGAGAGGCAGCAGATCCAAGAGGACCTTGCAACCAACACTGGGCCTGCCTCCAAGAGCAAGCTGCTTGTGCCTGATGACTCATTCTCCAGGACACGGCCAGTTCCTGGCCAGCAGCCATACAGGGTGCTGCAGCAGGGCACTGTTCCACACCACAAGGTGCTATCAAATCCAGCCCCCTCCACTGGTCTCCAGGAAGTGTGGCCACACACAAAAGCCACATTTGACTTTGTGTCACTAAACCATTTCTTCCTGTTGACCAACTGGAGGGCAAAATGGATCAAGGTAAAACAAGGAAGGGATGTGTCAATTCCAAATTACTCCACAAAACGTTTTCTAAATGTATCTGAGCTGGCCTTCCATAAAGGGCAAGAGTGGCACAAGAAACTGAAACTCTACCCTTGAAAATTGTTCAAGAGGGGTAGCCCCAAAAATCTGAATTCCAAAACCCCAGAGCAGGTGGCCTTTTCAAAGAGCTGAGTTGATTTTATCACTAGCCTCAGTCTGAATTCGCCACAGATTTCCTCCGTAACCCAAGTTGTGATAAGAAACCAACATAACAGGAATTCATCTTCCCCCAAGGAAAGGTGAGCATCTCTGAGCTCAGCAGAGACAACTGGAACCTAATTACATTGCCTCTTTTCAAGCCTTCCAGTAAAAGTGTAAAATGAAAGAGGACTGAAAGAGGCTGTTTAGCACAGCTATAATGTGACCACGTTTTCTTTTAAAAATGACACACCAAGTAGCTGCCATTTTTAGAAAATGATCTGAAATCAGAGCAAGTGTCACTGTAGCAAAAAATAAATAAAGACCCTCATTCAAGGTCTTTTGGAACCTGGGTCCCCAAGAGCAATATTTCCTTGTTAGATTTGATTAATTTTACACAAAGGTAGGCCAGGAAGGCTGATCTGGAAAAAGAAAAGCAAACCTTTGTGAAGAAAAACAAGTATGTGGCCTTCGGGGAGCTAAGCACATGTTTAATTTTGTGTTTTAAACTTCTCAGCAGACTGCAGATCTATAAAGGGGATCACTGAAAGTGAAGATAACAGATAACGGGCGACTTACCCAGAGCATCAGGCTGTTTTCCGCAAGACGGGGCGAGAAGTGAGAAAGCAAAATCTTTGCTTCAGTTACACAAACTCCCTCTCCTTTGCAGAGAAACTGGATGGCTGAAATGGAGCCAGACGCTAAAGCGGGAGACGCTGCCAATATCTCTGTGCTTGTCCAACACTGACATCTAGTGGTCGATTCTGGATTTTTTTCCTCCAGAAAATGATCCACCAAGTAGGTAAATCTCCTCTATGCTTTTTATTGTGAAAGATGCTTCTTTTCTTTTTGGAAAATATCAAATTATAATTTAGTCATTCTTTTTTAAAAGATATTTATTCAACTAATATATTTAGTTTTAAAAAGTTATGAGTTGTTATTTTCATTAAATAAGACTTGGCAAGTGTGTGAAAAAAGCACAGGATCTCTAATCTGAATTTGCTGGGTATCATAATTCTCTCGCACATCCATAAAGCACTAATCAGTTTCCAAGTCATTACCAGTTATCTTGTTAGCTATTCAACAACTCTAGATGAGGGATTCAGGATCATCTGATTTTGCAGAAAAGGACACAAAAGCCCAGAAAATCTAATAATCCAAGGTAATAGAGCAAGTCAGAGGGGATGCTAGTTCTAGAATCAAAGTTTTCCTATTTCTAGGCCAGGACTCATCATTATGGCATCATTTCCTTTGTAGAAAGAAAGAAATTATGCTCAGCTGATGAGGGAAAAGGCAAATGGGGACACACAAATATACACACCCTTCCTTTTGCTCTGCACCATTAAAGCCCTGACATTAACTAATGAGCAGAGAGGAAAGCCACTGTGGATGATAGCTGCACTGCATTTTAGTCCACCGATAAAGACTTGGTTAAAGCTAATGGACCCACTGGGCATTATTAACCTTCCCCTCCAGCCTACCAGAATCAGCCACCACAATGAAGTGCAGGGGCTGGTGTTTACAAACACCCTGGACTGTCACCCAAATAGCTTGAGAGTTGGTTACATTATGGCCAGATTTAGGCACTTTCCCCCAAGCAGCTGCATTCTGATGATGCTAGCAAGCTTCCTAATTATCATCTGAACTAGAGGTATATAGGGAAACTCAGGACAAGCGAGGCACACTTGAGGGTAGGGTTAATGGATTAGAAATGTATACATTTCTTTCCTCTATAAGCAACTTACCAAAGGCTTCAGAATTTTAAACAGAAACTTCTGTTTTTAAACAGGATCATTAGCTGTAACTCTAAGAAAGAGAGATCAAACCATGAAGGTTTGCATACAAGTGAGCACTTCATAAATGTTGTCTGGAATAAAGATATTCCATGAGATTCCCAAAGAGGTGTGGAGCATTTGCCTTGAGGCCTGCGGCCAATGGGGAAGGCAATGGCACCCCACCCCAGTACTTTTGCCTGGAAATCCCATGGATGGAGAAGCCTGGTAGGCTCCAGTCCATGGGGTCACTAAGAGTCAGACACGACTGAGCAACTTCACTTTCACTTTTCACTTTCTGCATTGGAGAGGAAATGGCAACCCACTCCAGTGTTCTTGCCAGAGAATCCCAGGGACGGGGGTGCCTGGTGGGCTGCCGTCTGGGGTCACACAGAGTCGGACATGACTGAAGTGACTTAGCAGCTGCGGCCAAACATGCACTGTTACCGCTTTGCTAGGAAGTGAAGCCTGTGGTGGGCATGAGACTGGAAGTAAGAGAGACCAGTCAACCAGACAAAGGGGAGGGGGTCAACCCTCAGGGTTCAGATCTCTCTGCCCCAAAGCAGCTCCATCTCTAGAAAACCAAGATGTAAAATCCTACCATTAATATCCCTTTAAAATGGCAAATTAAAAGGCAGTGATACAGCTTGCTATATCAATGCTCCTTTCCCATTCTATGGATCCTGTCCCAACTTGGTGGTCTAACCTCTTAATAACAATAGTAACAACTAACGCTAATACAGTAAGCACTATTCTAAGGGTTTTTTGTATATTAACTCATTAATCCTCACAACAACCCCATGAGGTAGTTGCTATGATCCCCACTCTACAGAAGGGTAAGCTGAAGCACACAAGTAACTTAATTGAGATTCCATGTCTTAAGTGGTGGGACTAGAAATTAAACCCAGGTCTGTCCAACTGCAGTGTCCCCCTTAACCTCTGTATCAGTAGTTTTCAAGGTATGGTCCTCAGTCTTGTCTCTCCACACCTGCCCCCGACCAGACCTAGTGAAACAAAAACTGGGGTAGGGGCCCAGCCCCCTGGACTTTAACAAGCCACACAGGTGATTCTGATACACGTGATAGCTTGAGAAGTACTGCTCTATATGATACCACCTGTTGCTAAAAGTCAGTTGCAGGTGTAGATCATCAGCTCACAAAGAACACTCTGCCCACTCAGGATGCAGCTTGATTTCCTGCCATTTGATGTTTTCTGATGAAACTGGAGTATGAGAACATGATTCAGTTTGACTGCAGGCTTGGATTAATCTTGAATGCTTTGGTATCACTCCTTACTCCTAGCAAAATTCCTAGACACAATTCAGTAACAGTAGATCCATTGTTTAGATGCAGAAATCAAAGGCATTCAAGTCATTAGATAATTGACAAAACCACTCATTGAGTCCATCCTCCTTCCTCCAAAAATGTACACACAACCATCTTGAGGCCAGCAAGTGAGTATCTCTTTATTTTTTTTTATTTTTAGATTTTTCAAAGGGTAGGTATCTCTTTAAAAAGAAAAAAAGGGACTTCCCTAGTGGTCCAGTGGTTAAGACTTTGGCTTCCAATGCAGGGGGGTGCAGGTTTAATCCATGGTCGGGGAGCTAAGATCCCACAGGTCTTGTGGCCAAAAAAACAACAAAAATTGAAACAGAAGCAATACTGCAACAAAATTCAATAAAGACTTTAAGAAAGAACTGTTGTTGTAGTTCAGTTACTAAGTTATGTCTGATTCTTTGTGACCCCATGTACTGCAGCACACCAAGCTTCCCTGTCCTTCACCATCTCCCAGAGTTTGCTCAAACTCATGTCCATTGAGTCAGTGATACCATGCAACCATCTCATTCTCTGTCACCCCCTTCTCCTCCTGCCCTCAATATTTCCCAACATCAGGGTGTTTTCCAATGGGTCAGCTCTTCACATCAGGTGGCCAAAGTATTGGAGCTTCAGTTTCAGTGTCAGTCCTTCTAATGAATATTCAGGATTGATTTCCCTTACTGATTTGATCTCCTTGCAGTCTAAGGGACTCTCAACAGTCTTCTCCAGCACCAGAGTTCAAAAGTATCAATTCTTCTGTGCTCAGCCTTCTTTCGGAGAAGGCAATGGCACCCCACTCCAGTATTCTTGCCTGGAAAAATCCCATGGACAGAGGAGCCTGGTAGGCTGCAGTCCTGGGGCCGCTAAGAGTCAGACACAACTAAGCGACTTCACTTCACTTTTCACTTTCATGCATTGGAGAAGGAAATGGCAACCCACTTCAGTGTTCTTGCCTGGAAAATCCCAGGGATGGGGCAGCCTGGTGGGCTGCCGTCTATGGGTCGCACAGAGTCGGACACGATTGAAGCGACTTAGCAGCAGCAGCAGCCTTCTTTATGGTCCAACTCTCACATCCATACATGACTACTGGAAAAATCATAGCTTTGACTATAAGGACCTTTGTCAGCAAAGTGATGTCTCTACTTTTTACAATGCTGTCATGGTTTGTCGTAGCTTTAGTGAAATAAACTTTTCCAAGTTCCCCTAAGTAGAAAGTCACAGATAGTAGCTGGGTTCTAAACCCAGAAATTCTGTTGCCAGAGCCACCCATGCATAACACCATGCTTGCTGCCTCTCTTTGGGAAATTCCTCCTATTTCACTTTTATTTTCCCCTCCTCTTCTCTACACACATTAGCCCCCCAGGAAGTCCTACAGTAAAGTAACTGTATAACTCAACTGTATTGTCAAATCCATCGTATAATGCAATGTCTCCCAAACTTACTTGGTCAGGGAACCCTTTTTTGTCTGCTGCTGCTGCTGTTAAGTCGCTTCATTCGGGTCCGACTCTGGACCCCATAGACGGCAGCCCACCAGGTTCCGCCGTCCTGGGATACTCCAGGCAAGAACACTGGAGTGGGTTGCCATTTCCTTCTCCAATGCATGAAAGTGAAAAGTGAAAGTGAAGTTGCTCAGTCGTGTCCAACTTTTAGCGACCCCATGGACTGCAGCCTTCCAGGCTCCTCCGTCCATGGATTTTCCAGGCAAGAGTACTAGAGTAGGGTGCCATTGCCTTCTCCACTTTTTGTCTACCTCCTACTAAATTTGCCTGGGACAACTGGTCTTAGAACTACATTTTGGGAAAACCTTGTTTGGTCAGGAAGATAACTCTCTAACTCAATCTTTAAGCCATTGTGAGAAAGTAGATGGACCAATGGTGGGGGGGGGGGGGGTGTGTGTGTGTGTGTGTGTGTGTGTGTGTGTGTGTGTGTGTGTACTGTAGAACCTATATAAGCATTTACTCTTGTTGCTGGTGGTGGTGTCATTCTTGACATGTACCTAACACCTTTACCACATCTTTCGTTAACCTTGAAGGGCAAGACAGACAGATCATCTTGAAGGAAAGAAGCTTGTTTTACTTAGAGTACCAGATGCAACTTGAGTAACTGACAGCAAAGGCATGATGCCACCATCTCAGCCCTTTGCACAGCCAGCACTTTGTAAGAGGGAAGCAGAGCTATGCCACCCACTCCAGGACACGTGGTTTTCCATCTCCATGCACAGTGGTAATGATGGGCGGCTTCCCCCTCACTGCCCCTGCCTCCCCCAGCCCCTCACCTAGAAGCTCCAGAGTGCTTACCAACTTCATCCAAATAGCCAGATGGAGATGTAGAGTCACGTTCAGTAACCTCTCTTTCAAATGCTGTGCTCCCAGGAATTCTGCCTGATGGCATGGAGTAATGAGCTTTTTGGGAATGGGAGCAGGAGGAGGGAGGATTCTACGTTTGGCAATTAGCACCTCACACAGGGGAACAGAAGTAGGAAGGGCCCCAGATTACAGGGTAAACGGTTATCAATCTGACTTTTGGTGTCAGGTTGCTAATCTGAAATTCCCCAAATCATATCAAGCTACAGGTAAAAAACAAACAAACAAACAAACAAACAAACAAACAATTGTCATAAACAACATTTCTCTGATTTTCACACAAACCCATGGTTATGGTACTGCCACTATTTCTCAGTGGTTGTCTCAGGTCTATTCATAAAGAAGCCTTCTCAGCCTTATGGACTTCTTAGACCTTCACCACCTACAGAAGCCACATCCCAGGCACTTCATCACTGCTAGCAGTGCTCACCATGAATGATAAGGGCATTAATGCTTGTACCAAGGATACCACTTACCTCTATTCCCAAAGCCTCCAGAGCTACATTAAGCCACTGATGCTGCTTTGCACTACTTTTTTTTTTTTTTGTTTGTTTGTTTTTGCTGCACTACATCGCATGTGGAATCTTATTAATAGTTCCCTGACTAGGTATTGAACCGGGGCCTCCTGTATTGGAAGTGCAGAGTCTTAACCACTGGACCACCAAGGAAGTCCCTACCCTGCACTACTCTTAAAACAAAATGGTCCTCTGTGCTGCCCCTGGTGTCACTGATGTACCATAACCCTTTAAGTGCCAAAGCTGAGTTCTGTTCCCTGGAAACTCCATGTGCCAGAGTTGGCTATGTTCTGAGCCAACGCTCAATCAGGTCACCGTAAAAGCTGTGCTGCCTTATCTCCCTTCCAATGTCTCACAGAGTTCTTTAGAGAAACTGCTTTATTTTTTCCTGCTTTTATCTTCTTTGAGGGCTTCGCAGATGGCTCAGCGGTAAAGAATGCATCTGCCATGCAGGAGACAGAGGCTTGATCCTTGGATTGGGAAGATTCCCCTGGAGAAGGAAATGGCAACCCACTCCAGTATTCCTTCCTGGGAAATTCCATGTACAGAGGAACCTGGCAAGCTACAGTCCATGGGGTCACAAAAGAGTTGGACACCACTTAGCAACTAAACAACAAGAATCTTGTTTTTCTTTTCACAATCCCTTAACCCTCTGTGTCTATTTAGATACAAATCCTTAGGGAACTAGACCAATGGGTATATCTGAGTGGCAGACAATAAATTATACTCAGATTTTCCCAAGGCCTCTAACAACTAAGGCACTATTATTGTACCTAGCACGTGAACAGGACTCTCAGAAGTCTCCTTGGTAAGCCATGGAGGCATGGGATGGAGGCTCTTTACAGCATGTCCAAAGAGATCTGAATCCTGGTGGAGAAATCCAGCCTAGGCTCTCTGTAGTTTTGCTTCTACAAGAGATTTTACTCCCAGTACATCTTTCTTTCAAACCAACCCAAAGACCACGGGACTGGACTAGGCAGAAGAGGACCAGAATTCACATTCCAGTTCTATCAGTTATCAGTCATGTGAGTGCTGGGCAGGCCGCTGAACCTCCAACTGCTACAATAATAGTAACTTTCCTGACTATCCCCAGGCTTGCCCATTCAAGAAATACATACTGAGCTTCTTTCTAAATAATAGAAGACACAGCGCTAGGCCTGTTGGAGATGTAAAGAATAGTCACAGATTTTGCTAGGTATCAGCATGCAAACTAACAATATTTTTGAGAAAATATTAGTTGAGTTCTTATTATTTGTCCTACACTTTACATGTGATCTCATTCCCCACAATAGCCCTATAAGATGAGCATGATTGAGCCCATTTTATAAATGAGTATAACAGAAGCTCAGGGAAGATCATAAACTTATTCAAGCCACACATCTAGTACATGGTAGAACTGGGATTCTTCCACCAGACCATCCTGCCTCATGTATATAGACAGCTATAATACAAGATAGAAAGCAATTCATCTCATAAGGCATAGATGAAGTGCCACGGAATCAAATGAGATGCATATGAAAGTGTTTTATAAACAGTCAAGCTGACACAATTGCAAGGTGTTTCTGTTATTATCAATAGGGTAAGTGCTCTATAAAATATGCTAGCTATAAAGTTCCATCTGTAAATAGGAGTTAACCAAGCCTTATAAAGGTGTAAAAGAAAGGAGTATTTAATTTCAGCTGCAACAGGTCATTGGAAGGCAACTGGTGCCTCAAATTCAATCACTATTCTAAATAGCCCCGCATCTGTATATGGCCGTAGGTAATCCATGTGAACAGATTAAGAGCCTCCAGAGCTCAATGGTAGCACCCAAGCAGAATGAAAATGAGTCCAGCACATTGCCACATGCTGGATGGAACTCTCAAGGGGACGTATTAGGAAGAGTTATTAAGATCACTTGGTGAAGCAGAACCTTGTTCAGGATGTGTGGACCACTGTGGCCACTATGGGCAAGACCGTGTACCCCAGCAGGGTGTAAGGAGCTTCTTTTTGAATGGGGACTGATGCAGAGGCTCTTTGCTGTGAGTTCAAGGTATAATAATCATAGCTCATATATACTGAGCAACTCCTATGTGCCAAGCATTGAGCTAAGGACAAAGTACATCTTGAGTTATCATATTGTGATGAACCAACTCTATTTTGCCTCTTTCTATTGTTCATGGGGTTCTCACGGCAAGAATACTGAAGTGATTTGCCATTCCCTCCTCCAGGAGGAGATGGGAAGAGAAGAAGGGGACAACAGAGGATGAGATGGTTGGATGGCATCACTGACTCAATGGACATGAGTTTGAGCAGACTCCGGGAGATAGTGAAGGACAGGGAAGCTTGGTGTGCTGCAGTGCATGGAGTCACAAAGAGTTGGACACAACTTAGCAACTGAACAACAACCCTATTTATCTGATTAAGAACACGTGTTTTGAAGTTTATACAAGCCACTGTTTATTTTACACTGGATAAGTTAATTCAGCTCTCTGAGACCCAGTTTCCTAATTTGTAAAATAGAGATCATAATGCTACCTCAGAGAGTTGTCATGAGAATTAAGTCAATGAATTTAATAATAAAGCAGTTAATACTATACCCACGGCTTCCCTGGTGGTCCAGTGGTTGAAAATTCACCTTGTGATGCAGAGGACACTGATTCGATCCCTGGACAGGGAGGATCCGACATGCCACGGAGCAACTAAGCCCATGAGGACAACTACTGAGCCTGCGAGCACCTAGAGCCCGTGCTCTGCAATGAGAAACCCACACATCGCAACTAGAGGGTAGCCCCCACTCACCACAAATAGAGAAAGCCCGCACACAGCAATAAAGACCCAGGACAGCCAAAAATAATTTAAAATAAATAAATTTTTTTAAAGTAAACAACAACAACAACAAAAAACTATACCCAGCACATAGGAAATGTTCAAAAATTGATAATATTGTTGTCATATTTTTCTACTGAAAGTTCAGCATGGATCATTCTTTTGATTTCTAGGAAATAGTACTAGAAAGTCCATTCTAGGCATAACAAGTTACCCTAAAATTTAGCAGCTTAGAATAACACATTTATTATCTCACTGTTTTTGTGGGTCAAGAATCCAAGCATGGCTAAACAGGGTCTCCTGCTCTAGTGTTTCTCACAGGCTATAATCAAGATATTGGCCAGGGCCGGTGGTAGCATCTCTAGGCTTGACTGAGGGAGGATCCGCTTCCAAGCTCATTCATGTGCTTGTTGGCAGGACTCAGGTCTTCACAGGCTGTCAGCAGGAGTTTCCTCACTGGCTATTGGCTGGAAGCCACGCTTGGTTCCTTGCCAAACAGACCTCTCCAACATGGCATCTTGTTTTGGCAAAGCCAGCAAGAGAGAGAGACAGCTAGCAAGATGAGAGTCACAGTCTTGTAACCTAGTCATAGAAATGATACCACACCATTTTGGCTGTATTCTATTCCTTAGAAGTAAGTCACTGGATCAGCTCAAAGAGGATTACACAAGGGTGTGAATACCAGGAGCTGGGGGTCACTGAGAGCCACCTTAGATGTTGCCTTCCACACTGAGAAAGGTAATAAACACAAGAGTCAAAGAGAAACTCTTAAAATGCTTTGGTATATAAAATTAAGATTCAGAGTGAATTGTGAAAATAACTATAGGCTATTAAGGGAACAATTAATAAGGAAAGATATTACTAGGTTCTTGGGAGGTTTTGTTTCCCTCAATAATAATAAAAGGATTGGGGGGAGGTGGTGTTTGTTTTTTGATGAATGTGTAGCTTGCTTGAGTTTATTTCATAATAAGATTTTCACAGAAAACTGTATACAAAACCCTGTAATAACCTATAATGGAAAAGAATCTGAAAACGAGTGTGTGTGGCAGGAGGGGAGAGAGAGAGAGCTTCCCCGGTGGCTCAGATGATAAAGAATCTGCCTGCAATGCAGGAGATCCAAGTTTGATTCCTGGGTCAGGAAGATCCTCTGGAAAAGGAAATGGCAACCCACTCCAGTATTCTTGCCTGGAGAACTCCATGAACAGAGGAGCTTGGCGGGCTACAAAACATTGGGTTGCAAAGAGTCAGACACGACTGAGTAACTAACACACACACACACACACACACACACACACACACACACACACACAAACCTGAAACTAATACAACATTGTAAACCAACTATACTTCAATTTTAAAATATATTAAAAAATAAAGAAAGAAGATTCTAATCATGATCATACCTATTTTACAGATGAGAAAACTGTAGCTCAGAGAGAGCTTACACTGAGTCCTTAAAGAGTAAAGTTGTATTGGGATCCAAGTCTGTTCAACTCCAAAATCTCTTTTTCTGCAGCAGCAGCAGCAGCTATATCTAGTTGCCCCCTCCACCAATATTTAGCAAACTAGTGTGATATGTTCCAGTTTCATAACCATGTTTTAGTTTTGTTCAACACCTTACTTTTGCCTATATACTCTGGGCTTCCCTGGTGGCTCAGTTAGTAAAGAATCCGCCTGCAATGCAGGAGACCCAGGTTCAATTCCTGGGTGGGGAAGATCCCTTGGACAGAGAAATGGAAACTCACTCCAGAATTCTTGCCTGGAAAATCCCATAGACAGAGGAGCCTGGTGGGCTACAATCCATGAGATCGCAAAGAGTCAGACACAAATTAGCAACTAAACCACAACCACCATATATATATACCCTACCTTTACCTCCCACACCCATAATCCTTGTCATAAACTTTTCCCCTCCCAAACTGATAGTTTTTGTTTAGAAATTTAACATCAATTCTTTATTTTTTTTAAATTTAATTTTAATTTTTAACTTTACAATATTGTATTGGTTTTGCCATATGTCAAAATGAATCCGCCACAGGTATACATGTGTTCCCCATCCTGAACCCCCCTCCCCCCTCCCTCCCCATACCATCCCTCTGGGTCATCCCAGTGCACCAGCCCCAAGCATCCAGTATCGTGCATCAAACCTGGACTGGCAATTCTTTTCATATATGATATTATACATGTTTCAGTGCCATTCTCCCAAATCATCCCACCCTCTCCCTCTCCCACAGAGTCCAAAAGTCTGTTCTATACAACAGTGTCTCTTTTGCTGTCTCATATACAGGGTTATTGTTACCATCTTTCTAAATTCCATATATATGCATTAGTATACTGTATTGGTGTTTATAGCTTAGAGCAAAACCTATTTTTTTAATAAATAGATGATATTTTGTTTGTGTTCCTGTGGTCCTCAGGTACTAGGTGATATTTTGTTAATTCTTTTCTGAAAGTAAAAATACTAATTAGGATTTCTATTTTGTACCATTCTGGACCATACCAGCAATCTTTGCCAGTTTGTAGGAAACTAGATTTTCAGCATAATTCAAAAATTTGTACACACTAAGAGTACAGAGCACCTTGGTACTGAAAAGTAAAAGTGGAGAACAAAGGGATTTATCATGGGAGTAACCCACACTCCATTACAAGGATTTTTTTTTTAAGCAAACAAAGCAAATTTTGCAAGCATACCTATAGCCATCATTGACTGAAAAGTCAGTGTATATACACAAGAAATTAAGCTCATCAGATACCGAGCAGGATACAACACTCTATAAGACATAGGAGATTCCTATGTCTCAGGGAGCAGAGCTGTTCAGCCTGTACCCAAGTGACCATTAGTTCCTCCAAGAAGACATTTCCAGATGGAGTCACTTCCTATCCAGATTAACTGCTTGAAACTACAGGATGAATTCTTTACATCACCAGGTCTTTCATGGGTATATAAAACATCACATCCATCCCGTCCTCACCTGTGTTTGGATCTTGGCGATGTGTTATTTGCCAAGGCAGGATTTCTCAGTTAGACTGGAGGCATCAGCATGTATCACATGCTTCCACTTATCTTTGAAGGGTATATATGGAGCATTATAGCTCAGATTACTTCTGGAAGGGAATGCAAAAAAAAAAAATAACATTTGCCTCTAGAGAGGGGAGGATTGAGAACTGTGGAACTAGGGTAGGTAGGAGAGGAAGACTCACTTTTCACTGTATGATCTTTTGTATAATTTGAACTTGTTACTATATTTATGTATTAGTTTTTGCCTAAAATACTTCAAATAATTTTTAAAGATTCAAGAAACAAATCAGGAGTTCCTAACTAGGCATGAAATCAGAAGTTCTTATAGAGCTTTTGGCAAAAAAAAAAAAAAAAAAAAATATATATATAGAGAGAGAGAGAGGCAGTTTAACCTTAATTGTTGGGACTGGGACTCTGGAGTCAGATTACATGGGTTTGAATATTTCCACCACTGGGCAAGACATGGGGAAAATAATCTGACCTCTCTAAGCCTCAGTTTCCTCCTCTGTAAATGGTGACTCTGTGGTAAAACCTGCTTTGCTGAGAACTAGGATGAAAGGAGGAGACTTTGGCAAGAGGTGGTCCTTCCTGGGACTTGACTCAAGGGTAAAGCAAGGGAAAAGGTGGCTCTGAGCCATCATCCCACACTTCCATGTTGGGTCTATGGATCTGAAATTAACAAATGATAATAATGAGACCTGTTACACTGAAGCCTGACTTGCTTTCTACAGTAGTCTCTATTGCCTTTACTTTGCTTCAAATTGGACCACTGTCTTTCTAGTTTTACGAGCACGTTTGTGGTGATGAAAAATTGTCGAACACTATTTGCCATTAATTCCTTGAGTATTAGAAGGCATGCTTAGTCATCTGATGTTAGAGCAGAAGAAAGGAGTAGAATGAATTCAGAATTGGGCAAACCTCCACACAGCTGGCAAGAGAAGTCCTAAGTACCAGGCTACCCCTTCTACCCTTCTCCTGTATCCATGCTCAAATCCAGGGTGCCAAAGCTAACCCATCTAAATTGGATTCTCAATAAGCTTCCACTCCCTGCAGCAATTTCACAGCATCATCTTTTAGAATTTAAAATAGCTCAGCTGCAATTCTATCAACTCCACTAGCTTTGTTCATAGTGATGCTTCCTAAGGCCCACTTGACTTCACATTCCAGGATGTCAGGTTCTAGGTGAGTGATCACACCATCGTGGTTATCCGGGTCATGAAGATATTCTTTGTATAGTACTTCTGTGTATTCTTATCACCTCTTCTTAATATCTTCTGCTTCAGTTAGGTTCATACCATTTCTGTCCTTTATTGTGTCCATGTTTGTGTGAAATGTTCCTTTGGTATCTCTAATTTTTCTTGAAGAGATCTCTAGTATTTCCCATTCTATTGTTTTCCTCTATTTCTTTGCAGTGATCACTGAGGAAGGCTTTCTTATCTCCCCTAGCTATTCTTTGGAACTCTGCATTCAGATAGGTATACCTTTCTTTTTTTCCTTTGCCTTTCACTTCTCTTCTTTTCTCAGCTGGAGAAGAGAAAGGATTCCTCAGACAACCATTTTGCCTTTTTGCATTTCTTTTTCTTGGGAATGGTCTTGATCACCACATCCTGTACAATATCACAAAGCTCCATCCATAGTTCTTCAGGCACTCTGTCTATCAAATCTAATCCCTTGAATCTATTTGCCACTTCCACTGTATAATCATAAGGAATTTCATTTAGCTCATACCTGAATGGTCTAGTGGTTTACCCTTTCTTCAATTTAAGTCTGAATTTGGCAATCAGAAGTTCATGATTTGAGCCACAGTCAGCTCCTAGTCTTGTTTTTGCTGACTGTATAGAGCTTCTCCATCTTCGGCTGCAAAGAATATTATCAATCTGGTTTTGGTATTGATCATTTGGTGATGTCAATGTGTAGAGTAGTCTCTTGTGTTGTTAGAAGAAGGTGTTTGCTATGACCAGTGCATTCTCTTGACAAAATTCTGTTAGCCTTTGCCCTGCTTCATTTGATATTCCAAGGCCAAATTTGCCTGTTACTCCAGGTATCTCTTGACTTCCTACTTTTGCATTCCAGTCCCCTATAATGAAAAGGACATCTTTTTTGGGTGTTAGTTCTAGAATGTCTTGTAGGTCTTCATAGAACCATTCAACTTCAGCTTCTTCAGAATTACTGGTGGGGGCAGTAATAGACTTAGATTACTGTGATATTGAATAGTTTGCCTTGCAAACAGAGATCATTCTATCATTTTTGAAACTGCACCCAAGTACTGCATTTCAGACTCTTTTGTTGACTATAAGGGCTACTCCATTTCTTCTAAGGGATTCTTCGCCACAGTAGCAGGTATAATGGTCATCTGAGTTAAATTCACCCATTTCGGTCCATTTTAGTTGGCTGATTCCTAAAATGTCGATGTTCACTCTTGCCATCTCCTGTTTGACCACTTCCAATTGACCTTGATTCAAGAACCTAACATTCCAGGTTCCTATGTAGTATCGTTCTTTACAGCTTTGGACTTCGGTCAACAGTCATATCCACAACTGGGTGTTGTTTTTGCTTTGGCTCAGCCTCTTCATTCTTTCTGGATTTATTTCTCCACTCTTCTCCAGTAGCATATTAGGCACCTACCGACCTGAGGAGTTCATCTTTCAGTGTCATATGTTTTTGCCTTTTCATATTGTTCATGGGGTTCTCATATCCCTAGGTCTCTCCTTCAAATCTGAGTCAGAATCCCCAAGGAGTAGAAACAGAGCTTGTAATTATTATAGTTAATAGCTATTGAGCATTTGCTTGTGTGCCAGACACTATGCTAAGCATTTTACATGTATTATCTCATTTAACATGTATTATCTCATTTAATCCTCACAACAACCTTCATAAGAGTTCACTACTACTATTATAACCATTTACAAAGGCCCATGACTATTTTCAGGGGCTTACCAGGTGGTGCTAGTGGTAAAGAACCCACCTACCAGTGCAGGAGACATAAGAGATGCGGGTTCGATCCTTGGATCAAGAAGATCCCCTGGAGCAGGAAATGGCAACCTACTCCAGTATTCTTACCTGGGGAATCCCAAGGAAAAAAGAGCCTGGTGGGCTACAGTCCATAGCATCACAAAGAGTTGTACATGACTGAAGAAACTTAGTGCACACACACAATCATTTTCACTATGTTCATTGTTAACATCTATCTTCAATATCCTCCCTTAATCCAGTTGAAAACAAATGCTCATTTTTATGGCCCAGACTGCTGGGATTTTTTTCCCTAATTATACCCATTTTATGATACTGCTTCCTTGGTGGAAATAACAGCCTTTTCTCAGTCCAAGATGCAAGATCCAAGCACACAGACCTGCATGCCCTACATTGTTTCCCTAACTTGCTCAATGTCCTGTAGAACTCAGTGAGGCTGCTTGGAACATTAGATGTGAAAAGACATTCTGCCTTTTCACTGGCAAAGCATTTAATAAGGAAAGGCAGAGGCCGTGAGACTCTTGAAGGCAAAGGGGTCTTCTTGGTTTTACAGTAGCAATACACATCACATTCCTTAACTGGTTATTTATGATAATAAGAACAGGTGACATTTATTGAACACTTTATTATGTTCAGGGGGCTTCCCAGGTGGCTCGGTGAGAAAGAATCTGCCTGCCAATGCAGGAGATGAAGATTCAGTCCCTGGGTTGGGAAGATCCCCTGGAGAAGGGAATGGCAACCCACTCCAGTATTCCTGCCTGGGAAATCACATGGACAGAGGAGCCTGGCAGGTTACAGTCCATGGGGTTGCAAAGAGTCAGACACAACTGAGCATGAGGCTTCCCTTCCCTATCATCTTGTAAGACAAGTATTATTATTATCTCCCCCATTTCATGGTTGAAAAGACTGAGGCCACAAAGGCAAAATGATTTGCCAGTGATGACTTAGCTGTTCGTTTACGGAACAGAAATAAAATTCAGTTCTATCCAACTCCAAAATTGACATATTTAACCACTCAGTCTCTAATGCCAAGACCAAAAGAAGAGATATTATTGGACTTGTCTAAAATTGTGTTTGTTATGTGAGGATTTGGGGGATTTTCTGTATATTTGTATATAAAAAGGAAGAAGATTTTATTTTCAAGTCTATTTGGTCTCAGGAAGCAAATGCTGTGAATTAGTAGCATGGTAGATTCCTGGCCTGGCCAACTGATATGTGTCAAAATAAAAAAATCAGTGTGTTAGAACTACTGTATTTTTATCAAATAATATAAAGAAGTAATTTCTCCCTCTAAAGTTAACATCCGGGGAAGGCAATGGCACCCCACCCCAGTACTCTTCCTGGTCCCTGGACGGGGAGCCTGGTGGCTCGTCCCCCGCCGACTGAGCGCTTCCTTTCACTTTTCACTTTCATGCATTGGAGAGAAATGGCAACCCACTCCAGTGTTCTTGCCTGGAGATCCCAGGGACGGAGGAGCCTATGGGCTACCGTATTGGGATCGCACAGAGTCAGACACGACTGAAGTGACTTAGCAGAAAGTTAACATCTGAAGAGATTACCTAGCATCCAATTCCTTCTCAGGGGTGGAATCCCCTACTCTTGGTATCATCTCCAAAGCCCACATTTCTGCCTTGGTAGGGCAGATAGCCAGATCTTTAAGCCCCAGTAACAAAACAGACATTAGTAACTCTGACATTCTCTGCTCTGCTCAGAGATCCTTCAGTCCTTTCTCCTCCTTTTCACTAGATTCCTTGAAAATGTTACCCCAGATACATTTCAGTTCCCCCAAACACAAAGCCTTCTTCCCAACCACCCATGATCAAATTGCTATTAGTGAGCAAAAAACAAAAAAAACAACTCATAGATAGACGATTCTATTTGCAAAAGAGAAATGCAGACACAGATGTAGAGAACAAATGTATGGACACCAAGGAGGAGAAAGGGAATGGGATGATCTAGGAGGTTGGGATTGACATGTATATACTATTATGTGTAAAATAGATAACTAATGAGACCTACCTACAGCTTAGGGAACTCTACTCAATACACTGTGGTGACCTAAATGGGAAATAAATCCAAAAAATGAGGGGATACACACACACACACACACAGTAGCTGATTTACTTTGCTGTATAGTAGAAATGAACACAACATTGTAAGGCAACTATACTCCAATAAAAATTAATTTTTAAAAAAACCTTGAGCAGTACATGTTACTAATTTTTGAGGGAAATACATGTAACTAAAATATGTTCCCTTACAGCCAACAACTCTGTTCATAGTGGGGAACCAGATATGGCCTCTCTGAGAGAGAGGAAACAGGTAAATAGAATGCTCAGAAGCATAGAAATACTTCCCTCTCAAGCTACTCTCCCTCACATGACTAAGCTGTCAGGGCTAGAAGCAGAGGCGGAAGGTGGGCTAGGTATGAAAAAACTAGCTTTCCCATCAGAGTTAAGCAAAGGGGAATTAGTGCCCAGGGCAACCAGATACTCAAGTGCTCTCTCCATTTTGCTCTCTCACTCTGCAATTTTTATTCTCACTATTTTTAGTCATTTTCTGTGTGGCCCTAACACACACAGGCTCACACACACATCCTGCTCCATAGCTTCTCTGTCCCTGGTTCCACTCTGTCAATATGACTTCCAATTTGCCAGTGCAACTACAAAGAAATAACATAGAAATGGTCTACATTTGCATACAGATCAGAAACTGTTCCATTTTTTGTACATATAATCACAGACACACACACACATACCCCAACACCTACATCTCCTATGGGACATCTCCCTTTTCACAAAAGGATGTTCCTGAAAATCCAGCAAATATGAAAATTTTTATAGGTGAAAGTCAATTTTAACTCTAATTTTAGTGACTTTCTTAAATCATTTTCATCCTTACAAGCTTTTATTACAGTAAATAAAATTTTCTTTGATAGCGGGCACAAAAAAATAAATAAAACATGGGTGAAACATGTACCAAACATTACCAAATACTAGTTATCATCATTATTCACTAAGCAGGTAGGAGTGATAATGGGTACAATTTTAAGGGCTCTGCTATAAGCCAGTATTACAATATGATTAATCCTTCCTTAATGTAAACATTTATACAAATAGGTTAGAAAACATTGAATACAATGTAAGTCCCATTACATGGAGCAAATCACTACATTAACTGTGATTGCTCTTCTTTCTATTATATCCAATTGGATTATAAAGTTTTTAAAACAAAGATGGGTATGGCATTAAAAGACAAAGCATTGAAAGAAAAGGGGTTTTATTCCTTCTCTGTTATCACTGACTGTTTTCATTGCTCCAAGTTCCTCATATGTATTTAAGTGGTCATAATACCATCCTGCCCATGTAATAATATATGTGAAGATCCATCTAGTCAAGGTTATGGTTTTTCCAGTGATCATGTGTGGATGTGAAAGTTGGACTGTGAAGAAAGCTGAGTGCCAAAGAATTGATGGTTTTGAACTGTGGTGTTGGAGAAGACTCTTGAGAGTCCCTTGGACTGCAAGGAGATCCAACCAGTCCATTCTAAAGGAGATCAGCCCTGGGTGTTCTTTGGAAGGACTGATGCTAAAGCTGAAACTCAAATACTTTGGCCACCTCATGCGAAGAGTTGACTCATTGGAAAAGACCCTGATGCTGGGAGGGATTGGGGGCAGGAGGAGCAGGGGACGACAGAGAATGAGATGGCTGGATGGCATCACCGACTCGATGGACCTGAATTTGAGTCAACTCCAGGAGTTGGTGATGGACAGGGAGGCCTGGTGTGCTGCAGTTCATGGGGTCACAAAGAGTTGGACACAACTGAGTGACTGAACTGAACTGAACTGTGAAGACAAGACTTCCTATATAAAGCATAAGGCAGTGTACCAGGCAGAATTTTGAGATGACCCTCTGGTGTGCATATGTCTTCTCTCAGTTACTCACACACAAACCTAAGTGCTGCTTAAAGAGATTTTGCAGATATAATTACAGTTCCAAATCAGTTGATTCTAAAATGGGGAGATTATCTGAGTGGACCTGACTTATGACATGAGCCTTTAAATCTGAGATTTGATTTATTTCATCAGTGTCTTATAATTTTCTGTATATAGCTCCTTTGTCTCCTTAGGTAGGTTTATTCCTAGGTATTTTATTCTTTCTGTGGCAAGGGTAAATGGGACTGATTCCTTAAATTCTCTTTCTGATTTTTCATTGTTAGTGCATAGGAATGCAAGTGATTTCTGTGTATTGATTTTGTATCCTGTGGCTTTACTAAATTCACTGATTAGCTCTAGTAATTTTGTGATAGTATCTTTAGAGTTTTCTATGTATAGTAGCATGTCATCTACAAACAGAGTTTTACATCTTCTTTTCCAATCTGGATTCATTTTATTTCTTTTTCCTCTCTGATTGCTGTCATTAGGACTTTCAAAACTATGTTGAATAACAGTGTTAGAATCCAAATTGGAAAAGAAGAAGTAAAACTCTCACTGTTTGCAGATGACATGATCCTCTACATAGAAAACCCTAAAGACTTCACCAGAAAATTACTAGAACTAATCAATGCATATAGTAAAGTTGCAGGATATAAAATCAACACACAGAAATCCCTTGCATTCCTGTACACTAATAATGAGAAAATAGAAAGAGAAATTAAGGAAACAATTCCATTCACCATTGCAATGCAAAGAATAAAACACTTAGGAATATATCTTCCTAAAGAAACTAAAGACCTATATATAGAAAACTATAAAACACTGGTGAAAGAAATCAAAGAGGACACTAATAGATGGAGAAATATACCATGTTCATGGATTGGTAGAATCAATATAGTGAAAATGAGTATACTACCCAAAGCAATTTATAGATTCAATGCAATCCCCATCAAGCTACCAACGGTATTCTTCACAGAGCTAGAACAAATAGTTTCTCAATTTGTATGGAAATACAAAAAACCTCGAATAGCCAAAGCAATCTTGAGAAAGAAGAATGGAACTGGAGGAATCAACCTGCCTGTCTTCAGGCTCTACTACAAAGCCACAGTCATCAAGACAGTATGGTACTGGCACAAAGACAGAAATATAGATCAATGGAACAAAATAGAAAGCCCAGAGATAAATCCACGCACATATGGACACCTTATCTTTGACAAAGGAGGTAAGAATATACAATGGATTAAAGACAATCTCTTTAACAAGTGGTGCTGGGAAAACTGGTCAAACACTTGTAAAAGAATGAAATTAGAGCACTTTCTAACACCATACACAAAGATAAACTCAAAATGGATTAAAGATCTAAATGTAAGACCAGAAACCATAAAACTCCTAGAGGAAAACATAGGCAAAACACTCTCTGACATACATCACAGCAGGTTCCTCTATGACCCACCTCCCAGAATATTGGAAATAAAATCAAAAATAAACAAATGGGACCTAATTAAACTTAAAAGCTTCTGCACAGCAAAGGAAACTATAAGCAAGGTCAAAAGACAGCCTTCAGAATGGGAGAAAATAATAGCAAATGAAGCAATAGACAACTAATCTCCAAAATACACAAGCAACTCCTACAGCTCAATTCCAGAAAAATCAAATGACCCAATCAAAAAATGGGCCAAAGAACTAAATAGACATTCCTCCAAAGAAGACATACAGATGGCTAACAAACACATGAAAAGATGCTCAACATCACTCATTATCAGAGAAATGAAAATCAAAACCACTATGAGCTACCATTTCATGCCAGTCAGAATGGCTGCGATCCAAAAGTCTAAAAGCAATAAATGCTGGAGAGTGTGTGGACAAAAGGGAACCCTCTTACACTGTTGGTGGGAATGCAAACTAGTACAGCCACTATGGAGATCAGTATGGAGATTCCTCAAAAAACTGGGAATAGAACTGCCTTATGATCCAGCAATCCCACTGCTGGGCGTACACACTGAGAAAACCAGAAGTGAAAGAGACACGTGTACCCCAATGTTCATAGCAGCACTGTTTACAATAGCCAGGACTTGGAAGCAACCTAGATGTCCATCAGCAGATGAATGGATAAGCAAGCTGTGGTACATATACACAATGGATATTACTCAGCCATTAAAAATAATACATTTGAATCAGTTCTAATGAGGTGGATGGAACTGGAGCCTATTATACAGAGTGAAGTAAGCCAGAAAGAAAAACACAAATACAGTATACTAACGCATATATATGGAATTTAGAAAGATGGTAACAATAACCCTGTATACGAGACAGCAAAAGAGACACTGGTGTATAGAACAGTCTTTTGGACTCTGGGAGACGGAGAGGGTGGGATGATTTGGGAGAATAGCACTGAAATATGTATAATATCATATTTGAAACGAGTCGCCAGTCCAGGTTCGATGCCTGATACTGGATGCCTGGGGCTGGTGCACTGGGATGACCCAGAGGAATGGTATGGGGAGGGAGGAGGGAGGAGGGTTCAGGATGGGGAACACATGTATACTTGTGATGGATTCATTTTGATGTATGGCAAAACCAATACAATATTGTAAAGTTAAGCAAACTAAAATTAAAAAATAAATAAATAAAAGATCCACCGATAAAAAAAAAAAAAAAAAGAAAAGATGCTCAACATCACTCATTATCATAGAAATGCAAATCAAAACCACTATGAGCTACCATTTCACGCCAGTCAGAATGGCTGCGATACAAAAGTCTACAAGCAGTAAATGTTGGAGAGGGTGTGGAGAAAAGGGAACCCTCTTACACTGTTGGTGGGAATGCAAACTAGTACAGCCACTATGGAGAACAGTATGGAGATTCCTCAAAAAACTGGGAATAGAACTGCCTTATGATCCAGCAATCCCACTGCTGGGCATACACACTGAGAAAACCAGAAGTGAAAGAGACACGTGTACCCCAATGTTCATCACAGCACTGTTTATAATAGCCAGGACTTGGAAGCAACCTAGATGTCCATCAGTAGATGAATAGATAAGAAAGCTGTGGTACATATACACAATGGAGTATTACTCAGCCTTTAAAAAGAATACATTTGAATCAGTTCTAATGAGGTGGATGGAACTGGAGCCTATTATACAGAGTGAAGTAAGCCAGAAAGAAAAACACAAATACAGTATACTAACGCATATATATGGAATTTAGAAAGATGGTAACAATAACCCTGTATACGAGACAGCAAAAGAGACACTGATGTATAGAACAGTCTTTTGGACTCTGGGAAAGGGAGAGGGTGGGATGATTTGGGAGAATGGCATTGAAATATGTATAATATCATATTTGAAACGAGTCACCAGTCCAGGTTCGATGCCTGATACCGGATGCCTAGGGCTGGTGCATTGGGACGACCCAGAGGGATGGTATGGGGAGGGAGGAGGGAGGAGGGTTCAGGATGGGGAACACATGTATACCTGTGGCGGATTCATTTTGATGTATGGCAAAACCAGTACAATATTGTAAAATTAAATAAAATAAAATTTAAAAAAAAAAAAAAAGAGTGAGTACTCTTGTCTTGTTCCTGATCTTAGAAGGAAGAAATCAAAGATGACATAAACAGATGGAGATATATTACATGCCCCTGGGCTGAAAGAATCAATATTGTGAAAATGATTTTCCTACCAAATGCAATCTACAGATTCAATGCAATCCCTATCAAATTACCAATGGCATTTTTCACAGATCTAGAACAAAAAATTTCACAGTTCATATGGCAATGATATGAATAGCCAAAGCAATCTTGAGAAAGAAGAATGGAGCTGGAGGAATCAACCTTCCTGACTCCAGACTATACTACAAAGTTACAGTCATCAAGATAGTATGGTACTGGCACAAAAACAGATATATAGACCAATGGAACAAGATAGAAAGCCCAGAAATAAACTCATGCACCTATGGGCACCTTATCTTTGACAAAGAAGGCAAGAATGTACAATGGGGAAAAGATTGTCTCTTCAATAATTGGTGCTGGGAGAACTGGACAGCTACATGTAAAAGAATGAAATTAGAACACTTCCTAACACCATACAAAAAGATAAACTCAAAACTGATTAAAGACCTAAATATAAGACCAGAAACTATAAAACTCTTAGAGGGAAATATAGGCAGACCACTATGACATAAATCACAGCAAGTTCCTCTATTACCCACCTCCAGATGAATGGAAATAAAAACAAAAATAAACAAGTGGGACCTAATTAAACTTAAAAGCTTTTGCACAGAAAAGGAAAATATAAACATGGAAACTATAAACAAGACAACCCTCAGAATGGTAGATAATAATGGCAAATGAAATTACAAAGGATTAATTTCCAAAATATACAAGCAGCTCATATGACTCAATACCAGAAAAACAAACAACTCTATCAAAAAGTGGGCAAAAGATCTAAACAGACATTTCTTCAAAGAAGATTTACAGATGTCTAATAAACACATGAAAAGATGCTCAACATTGCTCATTATTAGAAAAATGCAAATCAAAATTACAATCAGATATCACCTCACACTGATCAGAATGACCATCATCAAAAAAAAAAAATCCACAAGAAATAAATGCTGGAGAAAGTGTAGAGAAAAGGAAACCCTCTTGTACTGTTGGTGAGAATGTAAACTGATACAGACACTATGGAAGACAGTATGGAGATTCCTTTAAAAACTAGGAATAAAATTACCATATGACCCAGCAATCCCACTACTAAGGATATAGCTTGAAGAAAGCAAAATTGAAAAAGACACATATAACCCAATGTTATTGCAGCACTATTTACAAAAGCTAGGACATGGAAGCAATCTAGATGTCCATCAACAGATGAATGGGTAAAGAAGCTGTGGTACATACACGCAATAGAATACTACTCAGCCATAAAAAGGAATGCATTTGAGTCAGTTTTAATGAGGTGGATCAACCTAGAGCCTATTATACAGAGTGAAGTAATTCAGAAAGAAAAAAACAAAGCCTCTTGATGAAAGTGAAAGTGGAGAGTGAAAAGGTTGGCTTAAAGCTTAACATTCAGAAAATGAAGATCATGGCATCTGGTCCCATCACTACATGGGAAATAGATGGAGAAACAGTGGAAACAGTGTCAGACTTTCTTTTTCTGGGCTCCAAAATCACTGCAGATGGTGACTGCAGCCATGAAATTAAAAGACGCTTACTCCTTGGAAGGAAAGTTATGACCAACCTAGATAGCATATTCAAAAGCAGAGACATCACTTTGCCAACAAAGGTTCACCTAGTCAAGGCTATGGTCTTTCCTGTGGTCATGTATGGACGTGAGAGCTGGACTGTGAAGAAGGCTGAGCGCCGAAGAATTGATGCTTTTGAACTGTGGTGTTGGAGAAGACTCTTGAGAGTCCCTTGGACTGCAAGGAGATCCAACCAGTCCATTCTGAAGGAGATCAGCCCTGGGATTTCTTTGGAAGGAATGATGCTAAAGCTGAAACTCCAGTATTTTGGCCACCTCATGCGAAGAGTTGACTCATTGGAGAAGACTCTGATGCTGGGAGGGATTGAGGGCAGGAGGAGAAGGGGACGACAGAGGATGAGATGGCTGGATGGCATCACTGACTCGATGAATGTGAGTCTGAGTGACCTCCGAGAGCTGGTGATGGATAGGGAGGCCTGGCGTGCTGCAGTTCATGGGGTCGCAAAGAGTCGGACACAACTGAGTGACTGATCTGATCTGAATGCATATGTATGGAATCTAGAAAGATGGTACTAATGAACCCGTTTGCAGAGCAATGGAGATTCAGACATAGAGAACAGACTTATGGACATGGGCTGGGGGCGGGGGAGGAAGTAGAGGGTGGAATGAATGGATAAAGTAGAAGGGAAGCATATACACTACCATATGTAAAATAGATAGCCAATGGGAATTTGCGTATGACTCAGGGAACTCAAACTGGGGCTCTGTAACAACCTAGAGGGTAGGAAGGGGTGGGAGGTGGAAGGGAGGTTCATGGGGGAGGACATATGTATACCTGTGGCTGATTCATGCTGATGTATGGCAGAAACCAATACAATATTGTAAAGCAATTATCCTTCAATTAAAAATAAATGAAGTTTTTAAAAATCTGAGATTTTAAATACAAGGACTTGATGTGCGATTGCTGGCCATTCTGCCACTCACCCAACTCAGTTCTCCTCTTCAGGTCTGATTCTTTTTGTCATGTGATCAAATGGCAGATTCTTTCTTTGTGAAAGCAGAATGATATTGACATATTAACCATAGTGGTTCCCATCCCGATTTCCTGTTATTCTTTTGCTTTTCTCATCCCTCCCACCCATACTAGAGAACTCCCTGGGCCACTGAGAGGATGAATCAGATGAGAAGCACAAGAATTATATGCTAATAGGAATCCCTGTGCCCTACCAGCCTGAGCCAATTTCTTGGGGATAACCACAGAACCCAAAAGATAGATCTGGGGGCTCAAAAGTAAATAGGATCCTGTGTACCACAGCTAAGACCCTAAGACCTGGCACAGCCAAATAAATAAGTATTTTAAAAAAAGTAAACAGGGCCTGTGCCTAACTTCCTGGGTGGATCCCAGAGAAGTGGCAAGCCCTGCAGAGTTAATCCTCAACAATGGCACCCCATCCAGTACTTCTGTCTGGAAAATCCCATGGATGGAGGAGCCTGGTAGGCTGCAGTCCACGGGGTCGCTGAGGGTCAGACACAACTGAGCGACTTCACTTTCACTTTTCACTTTCATGCATGGGAGAAGGAAATGGCAACCCACTCCAGTGTTCTTGCCTGGAGAATCCCAGGGACGGGGGAGCCTGGTGGGCTGCCGTCTATGGGGTCACACAGAGTCGGACACGACTGAAGTGACTTAGCAGCAGCAACATGTAAAAGGGTCAGTGGTGATGGTTGTGTGATGAATTTACACAAACGTGCTTGAGACAGCCTCGTGGGACTTCTCCAGTGTGGTGTGAAGTGCAAGCAGATGTTTCCTATGTATCCAGAAGTAGCTGAGAGAGAGAGAGCTGAAGATGGAGGGACTTAGCTATCAGAACAAGAAGATTTCAACAGTGGATGTATACCACAGTGGAAGAAACACCTCAAACATAGATGTCATCTACAGCTGG
Organism: Tragelaphus eurycerus; assembly: GCA_935064755.1. NCBI lineage: Eukaryota > Metazoa > Chordata > Mammalia > Artiodactyla > Bovidae > Tragelaphus > Tragelaphus eurycerus. The sequence continues at coordinate 26,814 of CAKXYN010000469.1, read as the reverse complement.
AGGCAGGGAAGGAGTTGGTACTCTAAATTCACTAAGGAATCCTTGAACTGACTGAGATTGCTTAAAGATAAAAAGACTGAAATTAAGTTTCTGCCCACTGGCTCAATGGAAGCTGAAAACAAATAGAGAAAAAAAAAATGTTCTATTTCTAGCACATGTAAGTAATATGGACTTGTAACTGAGCAGGACCCTATGGGGCCTTCCCAAGACAGACCCCTCCCCATGTCCTCTGCTTTAGCTCCTCTCTGAGTATCTAAACAATAGTATTTGATGCCCATTTCCTGAGTTGTTTTACAGATGCTAAAACCTCCACCAAAGGGAAGAAATTAACTACTTGATGATCACAAGCATATACACCCCAGGCCTACCAGATGGAGCCTGAGGTTTGACAGTGTTACCCCTGTGACAGAGCCCTGTTACTGCACCATCAGCCAGTCAGAGAATTGTGCACAAGCTGATCACAAACCCTGCAACTCCCCTTCCTCACCTGGCCTTCTAAAATGCTCCCCTGAAACCCGTGGGGGCATTCTGGTGTTCTGAGAAGTCGTTGCCCTGAATTCCCTGAAATAAACCCTGCACTTTCCTTCTCCACAACCTGGTGTCAGTATATTGGCTTTACTGCACATGAGTGAGCAGAACCAAGTTCAGTAACTGACTGAGATTCATATCTACTATATTTGCTTCTGATCAAGGCTTTTCATAAAGGAAGGAATTTGATGGCCCCAGTTTACATGCAAGGCTGTGGGGTCACAAACCAGTGAGGATATTGCTGTGCCTGAAGAGTCAGGTACTCATCCCAGGTCCAATAAGGAAAAGCAAGTCTGAAGTTTATTAGTAAAGGTAGGATGACTATAAAAGAACTCGCCTACAGATAAATAGGAGGGATCTGATTGGCAGGGGCTTCCCTGGTGGCTCAGTGGTAAAGAATCTGCCTGCAATATAGGAGACCCAGGTTGGGGTCTCCTGGGTGGGAAAGATCCCCTGCAGAAGAGAATGGCAACCCACTCCAGTATTCTTGCCTAGGAAATCCCATGGACAGAGCAACCAGGAGAGCTACAGTCCATGGGGTCACAAAGTCGGACATGACTAAGAGACTAAACCACCACTTCCATCTGAGTGGTAAAATACGGCATAAAACTTCTAGAACTGCATGAAACAGAAAGAGCAGTCAATTTTTAAGTAAAATGGAAAAAATAAAATAAAATTAAAAAAAAGAAATCTCTGTGGCTTAACACAAAATGGTTTAATGATTTGTTTCAGTGCTGAGAAATAAACATTAGTGGCACGGATTGTAGGGTCTCATATAGATTGTGGGGTAGGGTGAGAGGAGGGCTCTGCTCCAGGCAGTTATTCAGATATGTGGGCTCTTTCCACTATGTGGCATCTTTTAGGGCCACTGAGTCCTCCACAAGCTCCTATTCATCCAGCAGGCTGATTTCGAAGAGACAGTGAATGGACGAATACAGGGTTGTTTCAGTGGGCCAGGCTAGAAGTGGCACTCATCATTTCAGGACACATTTCAGTGGTGACAACTGTACCACAGTCCAATCTAGAGCAGGAGGGCAGGGAAGGGCATGTGGTACTATGCTTAGGAAGAAGAGGAGACGCAGACATCAGTGAGCCCTGGGCACTAACCAGGCCATGAGGATGGATGAAGGGCCAAACCAAGGGGTGGTAGTAACTGTCCTTTCTCTCATTCCAAAAGGCTGTGTACAATGCTTTGCACTAAGTAGATGCTTAAAAAACAAAATCTATGATAATAAGAAGTTTCCTGAAGTAGTATCTGTTTTTAGAGTTGCTGCTGCTACTGCTGCTAGTCGCTTCAGTCGTGTCCCTGACGGAAGCCCACCAGGCTCCCCTGTCCCTGGGATTCTCCAGGCAAGAACACTGGAGTGGGTTGCCATCCTTCTCCACGCATGAAAGTGAAAAGGGAAAGTGCGCTCAGTCGTGTCCGACTTAGCGACCCCATGGACTACGGCTCCTCTGTCCAGGATAGGGACTGGGGTGGGGGCCCTTGCCCTCCCCGGTTTTTAGAGTAAATGTTGCCAAAATAGATAACCAAGGCTCTGGAGAAGACAAAAACAAGTGAAGTGCCTCATGCTAAAAGCTGCCTGACTGAAGGTTTCAGACAAAAGAAAAAGTGTGAGCAAGTCACTTGGAAAGCTGTAATCATGGACTCTGATTACAGCCATAATAAGCCACAAAGCTCGGAATTTTATCCTGTGTCAAAGCCTTCAGGTATGGCGCATTCTTGAATCTCATTTTTATCCTAAACAAAATATGAAGAGACAACCACCAACAAGCCAACCAAAAAAGTCAGAGTCCCCTTGATGAATTTTCGCATTTTGCTCTTAAGGGAACACAGACCAGAAGCACTCAGAAAGAACCATGGACATGCAAACCCCAACCTTCCAGAGTGCAAAATATCGACAAACCATATCTATAGTATGAACTGTGGTGTTTTCTTTTGTAAATTAAATCCCACTTTAAAAAAAAAAAAAAACAATTTCCAGAAAACTATGAAAGTGTTACTGAAGCCAAGCTCACTCTGCTCACTACATGACAGGCCAGTAAGTCTGGAAAAGAGGTGTTGAAGCAAGGAATAGGGAGTGTATTTGGAAAGCCAGCAGATCAAAAAGATGGCAGATTAGGGTCTCAAAAAAACCACCTTATGGGGTTCTGGATGCCAGTTTCTTTTATAGAACACAGAGAAGGAGGAGGTGAGGAAATAAAGTAAAAAAGCAAATGAGGAAAAAAGTAAAGTAACCTTGCAAATAACTCCTGGAATAGCCAGTCTGGGGTGGTGTAGGGATACTATGTTAATTTCTTCTTTTTTTGCAGCCATTTCACAGATGGACAAGGTCAGAATATTACCCTGAACAAGGCACTTCAGTTTAACATTCAGATAGAGGGGCAGGGGTCCCTGATGTAGACCATTATGTGTGGACAGTATCCTTTTAGTGAACAAAAGCAACCAGAAGCAAAGGTTAAGGTAAAAGAAACAAATCCAACACCATAGTCAGATTTTGTTCTTCTCTGTAACAAAAATATTTAAAGCGTGTATGTATTCAAGTTACAAGTCAGGGAATTTGTGCAATTGTAACTTTTTTTCCTATTTGCCATGGGTTTTTAAAAGCTCAAGGTTTCTCTAGGAATGGAGAAAAATATAAGGAATACTAATTTGTAGCTTTAAAAGATTATTTTTTAAATGTACAGAGATCTTCTTCCTTAAGGCTTTAAAGATTCTAATCTGAAAATCAGCTGTAACAGTTACATTTTCATGGTTACAGGTATATATGGTCAGCCTGCAGTTAGCCAAAAAACTCCATTCTGTGAGCATTTTATTTAAAAGAGGCTTTCCTAGGAATAATTATTAAATGAATAAATAATGAAATTGAACCAACTTGACTGCACATGTCCCTGACTGATCTATAGATCTAAATGTCTTCTGAAGCACAAAGCCTGTGAATACAGATCCTCCATTTTCTTTTAGCATTTTGGGGTTCAGAGAGTTTCCTGTGGGGAAATGAATGCAACATTTGAAAGGGTATGTGACTGATTGGCAGCAATATTCATCCAAAGATAAAATGTCAGGCAATTTGTGCTTCAGAAGACATTTAGATCTATAGATCAGCCAGGGACATGTGTAGTCAAGTTGGTTCAATTTCATTATTTATTCATTTAATAATTATTCCTAGCCTCTTTTTGGAGAAGGAAATGGCCACCCACTCCAGTGTTCTTGCCTGGAGAATGCCAGGGACGGCGGAGCCTGGTGGGCTGCCGTCTATGGGGTCGAACAGAGTCAGACACAACTGAAGCAACTTAGCAGCAGCAGCAGAGGGTTCCCATAGAGTTTTTCTTCGTGTTGAATGACTTCAGACAAATCCTGAAGTTGCCCAGACCAAGTTCACCTAAAACAAGAGGCTAGTCTCCTGATTGGGAAAAGCATTCTCCTTCCCAGGGAGTGACCTTGTCAAATTTGAAGGTCACAGCTTATCTCCTTCCTCTCTGTTAGAGTACTTACTCAACAACTGAGACAATTTATCTTTATTAGCTTAAGAGCAGATGTTTAGAGCTCACAGAACAAGTGCTAAGCTGCTAAGTTGCTTCAGTTTTGTCTGACTCTCTGCGACCCCATAGACAGCAGCCCACCAGGCTCCCTGTCCCTGGGATTCTCCAGGCAAAAAAACTGGAGTGGGTTGCCATTTCCTTCTCCAATACATGAAAGTGAAAAGTGAAAGGGAAGTCGCTCAGTCATATCAGACTTTTTGCGACCCCATGGACTGCAGCCTACCAGGCTCCTCCGCCCATGGGATTTTCCAGGCAAGAGTACTGGAGTGGGGTGCCATTGCCTTCTCCGCACAGAACAAGTACCCCACAATAATATCCCTACTGAGCATTCTGAAAATTCTGTCTCTTCTTCCATATAAACATTTTACTCATTCAAAATCTATGTTGATTTGACCTAAACTGTAATGGAGTACACAATGTTGCTCTTTTGGAAGAAGGATTTATTGAGCAAATAAACAGTAGGTTTATTACATAAGTAAGTTGGATGTGGGTCTTCATGAGCTCCAGTTTAGAAAGCATTCTCAACACACATTTCATTTTACCCCTATAATCATCCTTTGTAACAGGTTTTATTATCCCTATTTTATGGACAAGGATACTGGGGCTCAGAAAGTGAAGGTGACTTGCTCCAGGTTTCACAGATTGGGTTGTAAATAAGGACACAGACATCATTGTCATCAACATCAACAACATTATTATTATAAATAATAGCATTTAGTATATACTGACCAGTGATTATATAACAGGTATTTTATTAACTGTTTCACATGCATTACTGAATTTAATTTATATTGTCAGTCTGTAGATTAGGTATTATTATCTTTCCCATTTTACAGATGAAAACTAAGGTCTCAGAGAAACAGAGCAACTTGCCTGAGACCATACAGCTAATAAGTCTTAGGATATGTTTAACCTGCCTAAGAAAATGAACTGTATTTTAGAAATTTGGCAAATTCATAATTATTTGCCATAATTTGAAACATAATTATCAATTAAATATAATTCTTATCTACTCATTTTAAAAAATTGGGTAAGTGCTCCAGATGAAATATTCGGAGAAGGCAATGGCACCCCACTCCAGCACTCTTGTCTGGAAAATCCCATGGACGGAAGAGCCTGGTGGGCTGCAGTCTATGGGGTCGCTAAGAGTCGGACACGACTGAGTGACTTCACTTTCATTTTCCTTCACTTTCATGCATTGGAGAAGGAAATGGCAACCCACTCCATTGTTCTTGTCTGGAGAATCCCAGGGATGGCTGAGCCTGATGCGCTGCCATCTATGGGGTCACACAGAGTCAGACACGACTGAAGCGACTTAGCAGCAGCAGCTAGATGAAATATTAACAGTAGTCTGAGTTATCATAAGGTAGAAAAAATGAATTTCTATATTAATCAATTTAGATTTTTCACTCCTCCACAACCCCCACATTTTGAGTGAATTAGTGATACTTTATTATAGTTCTGGCACTTTGGAGGGATGAGAAACATCGAAATTATAATTTGAAAAAGCATATTCTTATTGTAATTGCTTTGATTTGCTTTAAGTCATGATATTAATATATTTTGAAATTTCAAATTACATGGAAAAGGTGTGAGGTTTCATACATATCAAAAAGCAGTCAAAAGTAATCATTGCTATAGTTGATTCTCCTCTCCAATGCATACACACATACACACACTCTCTCTTTCATTTCTGGTCTTCCCACCAGGGCTTGTAGGAAAGTGTGCAAACACACAGACAGACACACAAACAGTAACTCATAGCAAACTAAGCCCCTACTATGTATCCACCAGCTCAGAACATTAGAACATGTAATATTCCTCCTGGAGCAAACAATCTGACTGGAGGAATAAAATTCACACAAGAAGAACTGAGGGAATACTTAGAGCAACAAGTGCCACCCAGCGGTCAATTCTTTTGGCTGTTCATCAGGATCACCTTAGGAACTTGTTCAAATGCAGGTACCCCAGCCACATCTTCAGATATCTGTCTGCTCCAAGGAGTCTGGCTAGTGGAGAAATGGAATATATCCTGCCCTATCAGTAAACTAAGGATGTCATAGTCATCAGAGATTGCAGCCACCACAGATGGTGAGCTGGTGAGCCCTGAGGAACCCAGGAAGGAAAGAGCCCCTGCCATCTAGCAGCCAACAGACTGCGGCCACTCCCTATGGTGAGCCCCAAAGAAATCCAGGATGTGAAAACACAGGATACAGGCTCCAGATAGCAGAGATGCATATCAAAGGAATGATGTCAGTGAGCCCAGACTCTTGTATCTTCTGGTACATGAAAAAGTGCTAAATTCCTTAACTTGGGAATTAATTTTTTAAATTTAAAGTAAATAATTAATTTTCTTTAATTAACAATCATATTTTGATGTTCAGACTATCTGCTCTTTGTTGTAAAACTCCTATATATTCTGGCTCCCCACCTTGCCTCCTCATAACAGTTCTCTCTGAGGAGAGAGTTCTCTCCAAGGGTTACTTGAGATGCTACCTCCCAGGTATAAAGTCCTAAAAATTTCAGCAGAATAAAACATAACTCTCAACTTTTAGGTTGTGAATAATTTTTAGTCAACACAAAGTATTGCTCAAATTCAGCCTGAGAAAGGCTTATTAATGTTGTAGACAGAACCTGAGAATATGCTTTTGTTAGGTAGTTAGAATAGGGAAACAGAGTCCAAAATGATGGTCAGAGGAAGTAGCAACTAGAAAAAAAAAAAAAGGATGCCACAGACCAGAATAAGACCCTCAGGCAGGAAAACACACCCCATTCCCTGATTGGTCCTGGGCATAACCAATCAGACGAACGCTGGTACAATCCCCTATTTTGCATAGGGACCTGCTCAAGGGAAGAAACAACGGGATATAAAAGAGGAAAGCCAAACTGGGACAGGGTCACTCTTTCAGAGTTTTGTCCACTCTAATGCCTGGAGCGTATACTGCTTGTTGCTTGTGCAATAAATCTTACCTGTTTGAGCTAAACACTGGTCTGTCATTTCAATTCTTTGCTGCAATGAGACAAGAACCAAGGAAGAAGAACCGACCCGACAGTTTCTTAATGTCTTGTTTTCAAAACAGGGCCAAATGGCAAACAAGGTCACAAGGCAATACAGAGGGCATATTCACCCAACTGGCAGAAGAAAGAAATCTGGGAGGACTAGTGACAGAAACTAACCCTAATAATCTGTCTGCAATCCTATGAACAATTGTTCAAATAGAATGCCTTGAGTGCCACCGCATGCCTCACGCTCATGCAGTAGAAAATAATACCCATGCCTACTCGCACATGTGCACAAAAGGACAGTCATCCTCACACCACACATGGATAGGTTCCCTGCTGCCAAGGTGTGCCCCTAGTGTCTATGACACAGTAGAGAACTGTTTGCCACTTTGTCTGGCCATCCTTATGTTACATGGCAGCAAGCCCCTTCTGCTCACAAACCTCCAAAATCCTAGCTGGACCTCGCATGTAAAATCCCTGAGGCTGCCAGGTTTCCAGAGGATCCTGCTATGCACATGGGAGGAAACAGGAGGTCAGATGTGCTGGTCACAGAGTGCTCACCTTCTGCCTCAAAGAAGGACTTACTGCCTAGCTCCCAGGAATGAAGTTAGCAGACAACCTCCTCAACTACAGACAGTGGCCTCACCTGAGATCACAACCATCCAGGGACAACCTGCATCCAACGACTGTGTAAGGCAATGGTGTAAAACCTCCAAACCATTGCAGACCTACAAAGGACAGCTCTGATGGACAGTCCTTACTCCAGAACTTCCCCATCAGATTGACCAGCACTTTGACTGGCTTATCTCACAATTCAACTTCTGCCTTGGCCCAATCCTGCTTCTCTCCTTTCACTTCATGGGTATTAAGTCCCTAATAAATAGCTTATACCTCAAACTCTGTTTCAGCATCTGCTTCCAGAGAATCCACCCTATGACACCAGGTCAGACCAGTTCAGTGTCAAGGCCAAGTGTACTTGGAAGAGAAAAATGCAAGGGACTTCTGGGGCCCTTGGTCAGGGCTGCCAACACCTTGGTGGTCTCCAAGAGGCAAAAGTTTGCTTCTCTATGGCACTAAGAACAATGTACCTAGGTTTGCCCAGGTCCCTGGTACTGATGATAAATCTGATGACAGAAAAGCAAGGGGAGGAGGCCATGTCCCTGGGAAGAAATAGCCATCAATATAGAGAACTAGTTAAATGCATTAGAATACACCATTATGCAGGTGGTGCTAGTGGTAAAGAACCTGCCTGCCAATGCAGGAGACATAAGAGACACAGGTTTGATCTCTGGGTTGAGAAGATCCCCTGGAAGAGGGCATGGCAACCCACAATATTCTTGCCTAGAGAATCCCATGGACAGATTAGCCTGGCAGGTGGTCCATAAGGTCACAAAGAGTTGGACACGACTGAAACAACTATCAGTTCAGTTCAGTTCAGTCGCTCAGTCGTGTCCAACTCTTTGCGACCACATGAACTGCAGCACGCCAGGCTTCCCTGTCCATCACCAACTCCCGGAGTTCACTCAAACTCATGTCCATCAAGTCGGTGATGCCATCCAGCCATCTCATCCTCTGTCGTGCCCTTCTTCTCCTGCCCCCAATCCCTCTCAGCATCAGAGTCTTTTCCAATGAGTCAACTCTTCACATGAGGTAGCCAAAGTATTGGAGTTTCAGCTTTAGCATAAGTCCTTCCAATGAACACCCAGGACTGATTTCCTTTAGAATGGACTGGTTGGATCTCCTTGCAGTCCAAGGGACTCTCAACAGTCTTCTCCAACACCACAGTTCAAAAGCATCAATTCTTTGGCACTCAGCTTTCTTCACAGTCCAACTTTCATATCCATACATGACCACTGGAAAAACCATAGCCTTGACTAGATGGACCTTTGTTGGCAAAGTAATGTCTCTGCTTTTGAATGTGCTCTCTAGGTTGGTCATAACTTTCCTTCCGAGGAGTAAGCGTCTTTTCATTTCATGGCTGCAGTCACCATCTGCAGTGATTTTGGAGCCCCCCAAAATAAAGTCTGACACTGTTTCCACTGTTTCCCCATCTGTTTCCCATGAACTGATGGGACCAGATGCCATGATCTTCATTTTCTGAATGTTGAGCTATAAGCCAACTTTTGGACTCTCCTCTTTCACTTTCATCAAGAGGCTTTTTAGTTCCTCTTCACTTTCTGCCATAGGTTGTCATCTGCATATCTGAGCTTATTGATATTTCTCCCAGCCATCTTGATTCCAGCTTGTGCTTCTTCCAGCCCAGCATTTCTCATGATGTACTCTGTATATAAGTTAAATATCCATGCACACATAAAATGTCTACTTTGTGGATTCTCCATAAAAACAGTTATAACATAGACTAAATGCATTAGAATAATCCACAGCCCTTAAAAAAGAAAAAGGTAAAAGCATATTTTCTGACATGAGAGAGTGTCCAAAATACACTGTTATCTGAATTTTAGAACAGCTTTTGTAATATGATGACATTTTAAAGTCAACACAGTGTCGTCCCATTTTAAATAAATTTAGCTTATAAGAAATTGAAATGTTTTGATATAAAAATATTTCAGTCCCAGTTTATGTACAACATTTGAAATAATGCAAATCTCCCCAAATTAGTGTGCCATCAACAATCACAGAATTTCAAAACTGGAAGGCCAGGTGAATTGTAAGCCATATTTACACTGATGCCACATGGTGGCGCCACTTTAGTTGATATTTCTGGCCTTCCTTTGTCAAGACTTGTCTCAAATTATTCTAATTTCTGAATTATGCTGGGCCCTGGGGAACACACTCCTTGCATAAAACACAGATGCCCTGAATACTGGTACGTAGAACATTCTGGGGATTATATACCAATCTTAACTGGGGTTATCTCTGGAAAGTGGAAATGGGAAGGATGGGTATTATCTGTCTGTGTTACATACTTTTAATTTTATTATTTTTATATTCAGTAAGAAAGGGTGTATAACAAGAAACAATTTCTGATGAAAATAAATACTTTCTTTGGATTCTTAAGTAAAACCCCAAGTGTATTTCAAATGCCAGGCAGATGGCAGATGGCACACAGGAGGCAGAGCAGGAAGCCTGTCATCCTCTGGCCAGGCATCTGGTGCTCCATATGAAGAGTCAAAGCCAGAGGAATGTGAATGCCTCAGTCCCACTGGCCCTAGCAATGTCTCTGCCTTGCCCCTGCTTTCCTCCCAGGCTCCCTCAGCACAACAGCCTCTAGCCCAGAGCCTCTGCACAACATTACCTCGCCCTTGTCCCAGTTCTGAGCCTGGAACTTCCATCAGCCTCAGAGGGAACACCTGGAGAGGAAAACTTCTGCCAGAATTGGCCAAAAACCCCAGTGGAGCTCTAAGTCACTGTGCCACTCTGACCCTCAAAGGATGGTTCAGGGGTTACACTGCCTGAAATAATAGGAGCACTCTCATTTGAGAGCTTACTTTGTACAGGTATCAGATATTAAGTATTATATATACATGATCTCATTTAATTCTCAGTTCAGTTCACTTGCTCAGTCGTGTCCAACTCTTTGTGACTGTGTGAATTTAATCCTCATAGCTACCCTAAGGTGTGTACAATTATTACTCCGTTTTACAGATGTAGAAACTGAGGCAGACAAGAAAAGTTAAAGACACCTACCCAAGGTTGTACAATAAATGACAGATTTGAATCCAGGTCTATCTGACTGAGGTGCCAGTGCTCAAGGTTTGCAGCTATTGCTTCTCTGTCCACTTGAGCCCTGAAGCAAAGCAGAACTGAATGCTCAATAGCTTGCCTAAATTTCAACTGATGAATATTATTCTATGGCTTAGAACTTTTGAACCCAAATCACAATAAATTTCTGAGCTAGAGATAGACCAGATACCTAGAAATAACTGCCACTCCATCTGTTCGTTCATTCATGCATTTATTCAAATCTCTACCTCTCTATGGGCCACTTCATTTTCTGGTCACATTTTAGGTAAGGATGAGTCCAAGGCCAGAGCTCTAGGCCCTCCTTTAGGAGATCTTTAGCAATATTGACACCTCAGAGAGTGAAAAGCATGTCATAAGACATCATCTGTGGTTAGGAGGTAGAGCTGAAAGACCATGAATAGGAGTCAAAGAAGCAACCCTGACACTGGCAGTGCTAGGAGACTGAGTATGCAATCACCCGTGAACTCTGAACCAAAGGCCTGCTATGTATAAAGCACATGGCATAACAGAACACAGTGCTGTGAGATTTTCAGCCCACTTGTATGTCAATGCCCCAGACAGCAAGGGAGCGTGCATTTCCCTTGCTCTTCCTAGGTTCTCTGATTTGCTAGACCAAGAGCCCTTTGAGAATGGGAACCAGTATATCATCCCCAGTCTCCAGCACAGGGCCTGGCATAATGCTAGGGTTCAATGAATATTGGCTGAACCAATCTCTATTCATTCTATCACAAGGAAGCCCTTGATTTTGTTTTCTGCTTGGGTTTATTGTTGTCCATTCAGGGAAGTTTGGGGATATATTTACTACATGCTAGAGACAGGGGAATTCTAAAGAAATTGACATTACTGTCCATGTTCTGAAGGGGCTTACATCCATATTGGTAGATGAACCACAGGTATACAACACAGTTGCATAAAAATATTGGGAAGTACCAGCCATGCTCAGCTCTCAAATGCAAGTCTTAGGACTAATTCGTCCATTCAGAGAGTGCTATTATGGGCTTCCCTTGTGGCTCAGCTGGTAAAGAATCCACCTGCAATGTGGGAGACCTGGGTTCGATCCCTGGGTTGGGAAGATCCCCTGGAGAAGGGAATGGTTACCCACTCCAGTATTCTGGCCTGGAGAATTCCATGGACTGTTCAGTCCATGGTGTCACAAAGAGTTGGACACAACTGAGCGACTTTCACTTTCTTTCTTTTATTATGGCTGCTCAGTTCTCAGGACTGTAAGCAATTCAGGATTATTCAAAGATATAACACAGAAAGTGGAAATTGGTGCATCTGAGTTAAACCCCATGCGTGTCATTTAACTCAGTAGTCCCCAACCTTTTCGGCACCAGGAACCAGTTTCATGAAAGACAATTTTTCACAGACTGGGGCAGAGGGACGGTTTGGGGATGATCCAGGTGCACTTTATTTCTGTAATTATTGCATCAGCTCCACCGCAGATCAGCAGGCATTAGAACCCAGAGGTTGGAGACCCCTGATTTAACTAACTCTGGTTTAACTAACCTGATATAACTACCATTGCTGGTTAGATGGTAGTTAAATCAGGTTAGTTTCTCCTACTTAACCCTCAATGTACCAGGAAAAAGTTATAACCACTTACCATCTAGATCCAACAGAGTTTTTTATACTTTTATATTTTAAGTTATCTTACAAATAATTAACAGAAGTAAGGATAAAGGGGTAATGAAAAACAATTTGATTAGCAAGCTTAATAGGAATTTAAGCAAATAAATCAAATTTTTGTTCCATATTTTCCAGATTTTAAAGGTATATCTAGCCCAAATGGGCAATATACTTTTAATGTTGCTCAACAACTATCATGTTCAAACCTGGAACATATCACCTTGTAAATACTGATTCCAGATTTCAAACATCTCTCTAAGAAGTTCTGCTTTGTCATTGCTTCTGGTTCTTCTTCACACATGTAAAATGTCAAAATGTTATACTTATGAAAACTTGATGGCTCATAATTTTGCTGAAGAGAGGTGGCCACCTTTACTCCACAATAGCAAAACATTTTCATTTTTAGAATCCTAAATACTGATTAGAATGACTGATTCAATGATGTTTTATTTTTCATTTCCACATCATCTTTTTCCATCCATTCACCTTTGAATATACATCTGCTTTCAGCATGTCTCCACTTATGAATTATATCAAGTAACTTTCCATGCAGAAATATTACAAAAGAATAATGTCATACGTCCTTTTAGCAAAACAGGGTAGTCCACATTCATATAACAAAATATTGCCTGATGAAGTCCTTCCCACTGAATGAGTAGCTGGATAGTAATATTGTATTTCCTTTTTGTCCTTGGAAATACACTGCTACCTCAAAGATGCTTGAGTTTGAAAACTGTATCTAAGATATCCAGGATATCGACATCTGTAGACTCACAGTCTGAGATTTCACTAATATGATCAATTCTTCCATCACCATTAGTTTAGAGTGCTGCTGTCTCTTTGGATTCATCTTCTGACTTATCTAATAATTGGGAAACATCATCCTCTGTCAATTTTCTTCTCTTAGAAGAAAATTAAAACTTCTGAATTTTCAACTGTGTTTCATGAAAGCCTTTAAAAACCCACAAAGATGTGTTTTCAGACTTCTTGATACATTTTTGAAGAAGATGCATGATTTCAGGCAACACAGTAAAAAACTGAAAGTGGTAAAGGTGATGATTTATTCCAGAATTGCATTATCCCTCTAGGATATTCCAGGCTTCTACTATTTTCTTATTATTCTATAGTTTTTCACCATAGTTGAGAATAACTGATGAGTGGATGGTGATTTCAGCCATGAAATTAAAAGATGCTTGCTCCTTGGAAGGAAAGTTATGACCAACATAGACAGCATATTAAAAAGCAGAGACATTACTTTGCCAACAAAGGTCCGTCTAGTCGAGGCTATGGTTTTTCCAGTAGTCATGTATGGATATGAGAGTAGGACTATAAAGAAAGCTGAGTGCCCAAAAATTGATGCTTTTGAGCTGTGGTGTTGGAGAAGACTCTTGAGAGACCCTTGGACTGCAAGGAGGTCCAACCAGTCCATCCTCAAGGAGATCAGCCCTGGGTGTTCATTGGAAGGACGGATGCTGAAGCTGAAACTCCAATACTTTGGCCACCTCATGCAAAAAGTTGATTCATTGGAAAAGACCCTGTTGCTTGGGAGGGATTGGGGGCAGGAGGAGAAGAGGACGACAGAAGGGGCTGGATGGCATCACCGACACAATGGACATGGGTTTTGGTGGACTCAGGGAGTTGTTTATGGACAGGGAGGCCTGGCATGCTGTGTTTCATGGGGTCACAAAGAGTCGGACATGACTGAACAACTGAACTGAACTGAACTGAATAATGAAATAATTCCTGAGACATTGAAATAGCAAAATGTTTCAAGATGTGGATCTTCTTCAATTTGTGACAGGGCTGCTGCTGCCATTTAGTCATCTCTAAGTCATGTCCAACTCTCTGTGACCCCATGGAGTGTAGCCCACCAGGCTCCTCTGTCCATGGGATTTCCCAGGCAAAGAATACTGGAGTGGGTTCCCATGCTCTCCTCCAGGGGATGTTCCTGACCTAGTAATCAAACCTGCATCTCCTCCACTGCAGGCATCTCCTCACTACTATACCACTGAGTCACCTGAGAAGCCCTATGATGGGGTTACATCCTGATAAACACATCATACGTAGAAAATATTAAGTTAAAAATGCACTAACACACCTACCCTACAAAAAAAAAAAAATAGTGTAGCCTACCTTAAAAGTGCTCAGAACACTTATATTAGCCAACAGTTGAGCAAAGTCATCTAACACAAAGCCTGTTTTATAATAAAGTGTGGAATAGTTCATGTAATTTATTGAATATGGTACTGAAAGTGAAAAGCAGATGTCTGTGTGGGCACAGAGGGGTTGTAAGTGTCTTGTTTGTCGACCCTCATGATTGAGTGGCTGACTGGGAGCCGTGGCCTGCTGTGCTACCCAGCATCACGAGAGTGTCTACAGCATGTCGTTAACCCAGGAAAAGATCAAAATATGAAGTAGGGTTTATTCTGAATGCATATTGCTTTCACACCATCATCATCATAAAGTCTAACCATCATAAGTCACAGATTGTCTATATAAGACAAATAAGATCAGTAAGATACCATAATGTATTTTAACTTTATAAAAGGGTTCAAAGGATTCATATGGTAATTGCAAGACACAGTAAGTTGTATTCCGTACTTAAAAGACAATAATCCTTACAACTAGTTAGAAGTGTTCAAAATACACACTTAAAAAAAATAAAACTGGGTCCAATAAACTCTGATTATATACCAAGGGTTTAATCTTCCAAAGGTTCCCAGCTGCCTTCAGGGTAAAGTGTTTGACAAAAAGGACCCTTCTAATCTGACTCTTGCTTACCATTCTAGCTGCAACACTGGACTCTCTCCACTCCACTGCAAAACCTTGCATTCCATGCTCCAGTTCTGTCAAACCAGGAGTTGTTTCACACTTCTGTGTCTCTGCTCATACTATTTCCTCTGCTTATAAATGCCTCCCCTCCCCCATCTGCTTGGTGAACTTTCATTCTTAACTAAGCTAACACCTTCTCCAAGAAGCCTTCCTGGGTCCCTTCCTCAGCTCAGCTTCCCCGAACTAGCTGCACTCTGCAGCACCTTCAGCTTACACTTCTCATCGTGTGCTAACACACCCTCTTGTCTGTCTTCCTTCCAGCCAGTATATTTCTGTAAGTCAAGAATTGTTGCTAATTCATACCCATAATTTCAGCATCTGGGCACTCAGTAAATGTTTATTGAATGAACAAGTAAATGAGTGAATACTCTAGCAGGTATGGGACAGAAGGTTTCTATTGGAGTACCCTGGGAAATAAGACTTGAAAAGGAGAGTAGGGCCAAACTATGGAGGACTTCGAGTAAGGATCCTTACCTTTATTAGAGTATCCTATAGTTTAATAGACCTTCAAACACTGATCTCATTTAATCTTCCAACAATCCTATAAAGTTGGCAGAGCAGACAGATGAAGAAGTGGATTCTCTGATTCATCAAGTATTATTAATTAGCTTAAGGACATACTGCTAATTAGAAACTGAGATGTTCTGGCCCTTGGTTCAATGCTTTATTACACCAGAGTAACTCCAGGCTGAAGTGGTTTGCCATTCCCTTCTCCAGTGGACCACATTCTGTCAGACCTCTCCACTACGACCCACCCAACATGGCATCGCTTAGTTTCATTGACTTAGACAAAGCTGTGGTCCGTGTGATCAGATTGGCTAGTTTTCTGTGATTACGGTTTCAGTGTGTCTGCCCTCTGATGCCCTCTCAAAACATCTACCACCTTACTTGGGTTTCTCTTACCTTGGATGTGGGGTATCTCTTCATGGCTGCTCCAGCAAAGTGCAGCTGCTGCTCCTTACCTTGGACGAGGGGTATCTCCTCACAGACATCCCTCCTGACCTTGAACAAGGAGTAGCTCCTCTTGGCCCTCCTGTGCCCACACAGCCACCACACCTTGGATGTGGGGTTGCTCCTCTCTGCCGCCTCCCCTGACCTTGGGCGTGGGGTAGCTCCTCTAGGCCGCTCCTGTGTCATCTCAGCCTGGAACTTTCGGTTGCCGCTCCTGACCTGGAGAGGGGTAGCTCCTCTTGGCTGCACTTCTGCATGGTCCTTCACAGCTGGTGCGCTTCACCACATTGACAGAATGTGGTCCACTGGAGAAGGGAATGGCAAACCACTTCAGTATTCTTGCCTTGAGAACCACATGAACAGTATGAAAAGGCAAAATGATAGGATACTCAAAGAGGAACTCCCTGGGTCGGTAGGTGCCCAATATGCTACTGGAGATCAGTGGAGAAATAACTCCAGAAGGAATGAAGGGATGAAGCCAAAGCTAAAACAATACTCAGTTGTGGATGTGACTGGTGACAGAAGCAAGGTCCAATGCAGTAAGAGTAATATTGCATAGGAACCTGGAATGTCAAGTCCATGAATCAAGGCAAATTGGAAGTGGTCAAACAAGAGATGGCAAGATTGAACATTGACATTCTAGTAATCAGCAAACTAAAATGGAATGGAATGGGTGAATTTAATTCAGATGACCATTATATCTACTACTGTGGGCAGGAATCCCTTAGAAGAAATGGAGTAGCCATCATGGCCAACAAAACAGTCAGAAATGCAGTACTTGGATGCAATCTCAAAAACGAGAGATGATCTCTGTTCGTTTCCAAGGCAAACCATTCAATACCACGATATTCCAAGCCTATGCCCCAACTAGTAACACTGAAGAAGCTGAAATTGAATGGTTCTATGAAGACTTAAAAGATCTTTTAGAACTAACACCCAAAAAAAGATCTCCTTTTCATTATAGGGGACTGGAATGAAAAAGTAGGAAGTCAAGAATCACCTGGAGTAACAGGCAAATTTGTCCTTGGAGTACAAAACGAAGCAGGTCAAAGTCTA
Source organism: Tragelaphus eurycerus (assembly GCA_935064755.1). Lineage (NCBI taxonomy): Eukaryota > Metazoa > Chordata > Mammalia > Artiodactyla > Bovidae > Tragelaphus > Tragelaphus eurycerus. The sequence continues at coordinate 9,567 of CAKXYN010000469.1, read as the reverse complement.
ATAGAGTTTTGCCAAGAGAACACACTGGTCATAGCAAACACCTTCGTCCAACAACACAAGAGAAGACTCTACACATGGACATCACCAGATGGTCAACACCAAAATCAGATTGATTATATTCTTTGAAGCCAAAGATGGAGAAGCTCGATACAGTCAGCAAAAACAAGACTGGGAGCTGACTGTGGCTCAGATCATGAACTCCTTACTGCCAAATTCAGACTTAAATTGAAGAAAGTAGGGAAAACCACTAGACCATTCAGGTATGACCTAAATCAAATCCCTTATGATTATACAGTGGAAGTGAGAAATAGATTTAAGGGACTAGATCTGATTGACAGAGTGCCTGATGAACTATGGAATGAGGTCCGTGACACTGTACAGGAGACAGAGATCAAGACCATCCCCAAGAAAAAGAAATGCAAAATAGCAAAATGGCTGTCTGAAGAGGCCTTACAAATAGCTGTGAAAAGAAGAGAAGCAAAAAGCAAAGGAGAAAAGGAAAGTTATAAGCATCTGAATGCAGAATTCCAAAGAAGAGCAAGGAGAGACAAGAAAGCATTTCTCAGCGATCAATGCAAATAAATAGAGGGAAACAACAGAATGGGAAAGACTAGAGATCTCTTCAAAAAGAATTAGAGATACCAAAGGAAGATTTCATGCAAAGATGGGCTCAATAAAGGACAGAAATGGTATGGACCTAACAGAAACACAAGATGTTAAGAAGAGGTGGCAAGAATACACAGAACTGTACAAAAAAGATCTTCACACCCCAGATAATCACGATGGTGTGATCACTCACCTAGAACCAGACATCCTGGAATGTGAAGTCAAGTGGCCTTAGAAAGCATCACTATGAACAAAGCTAGTGGAGGTTATGGAATTGCAGTTGAGCTATTCCAAATCCTGAAAGATGATGCTGTGAAAGTGCTGCACTCAATATGCCAGCAAATTTGGAAAACTCAGCAGTGGCCACAGGACTGGAAAAAGTCAGTTTTCATTCCAATCCCAAAGAAAAACAATGCCAAAGACTGCTCAAACTACCACGCAGTTGCACTTATCTCATATGCTAGTAAAGTAATGCTCAAAATTCTCCAAGCGAGGCTTCAGCAATACGTGAACCGTGAACTTCCAGATGTTCCAGCTGGTTTTAGAAAAGGCAGAGGAACCAGAGATCAAATTGCCAACATCTGCTGGATCATCAAAAAAGCAAGAGAGTTCCAGAAAAACATCTATTTCTGCTTTATTGACTATGCCAAAGCCTTTGACTGTGTGGATAAACACAAACTGTGGAAAATTCTGAAAAAGACAGGAATACCAGACCACCTGACCTTGAGAAACCTATGTGAAGGTCAAGAAGCAACAGTTAGAACTGGACATGGAACAACAGACTGGTTCCAAATAGGAAAAGGAGTACGTCAAGGCTGTATATTGTCACCCTGCTTATTTAACTTATACGCAGAATACATCATAAGGAACGCTGGGCTGGAAGAAGCACAAGCTGGAATCAAGATTGCTGGGACAAATATCAATAACCTCAGATATTCAGATACACCACCCTTATGGCAGAAAGTGAAGAGGAACTAAAAAGCCTCTTGATGAAAGTGAAAGAGGAGAGTCAAAATTTTGGCTTAAAGCTCAACATTCAGAAAACGAAGATCACAGCATTTGGTCCCATCAGTTCATGGGAAGTAGATGAGGAAACAGTGGAAACAGTGTCAGACTTTATTTTGGGGGCTCCAAAATCACTGCAGATGGTGACTGCAGCCATGAAATGAAAAGACGCTTACTCCTTGGAAGGAAAGTTATGACCAATCTAGATAGCATATTGAAAAGCAGAGACATTACTTTGCCAACAAAGGTCCATCTAGTCAAGGCTGTGGTTTTTCCAGTGGTCATGTATGGGTGTGAGAGTTGGACTGTGAAGAAAGCTGCTAAATTGCTTCAGTCATGTTTGACTCTGTGCGATCCCATAGACGGTAGCCCACCAGGCTCCCCCGTCCCTGGGATTCTCCAGGCAAGAACACTGGAGTGGGTTGCCATTTCCTTCTCCAATGCATGAAAGTGAGAAGTGAAAGTGAAGTCGCTCAGTCATGTCCGACTCTAGCAACCCCATGGACTGCAGCCCCACCAGGCTCCTCCATCCATGGGATTTTCTAGTCAAGAGTACTGGAGTGGGGTGCCATTGCCTTCTCCAAAGAAGAAGAGCTGAGCACCAAAGAATTGATGCTTTTGAACTGTGGTGTTGGAGAAGACTCTTGAGAGTCCCTTGGACTGCAAGAAGATCCAACCAGTTCATCCCCGTGGACTACAAGAAGATCCAACCAGTTCATCCTAAAAGAGATCAGTCCTGGGTGTTCATTGAAAGGACTGATGCTGAAGCTGAAACTCCAATACTTTGACCACCTCATGCGAAGAGATGACTCATTGGAAAAGACTCTGTTGCTGGGAGGGATTGGGGGCAGGAGAAAAAGGGGAAAACAGAGGATGAGATGGTTGGATGGCATCACCAACTCGATGGACATGAGTTTGAGTGAACTCAGGGAGTTGATGGACAGGGAGGCCTGGTGTGCTGTGATTCATGGGGTCGCAAAGAGTCGGACACAACTGAGCGACTGAACTTAACTGAACTGAACCCCAGGCGGAGGCATTTGGGCTTTAAACTGTGGTATGGACACTGAGAGAACCACGGAGATCAGTGAATAGGGGAGCTGCTAGATAAACTTAATGCTTTCAGATTTTGTGTCTAGGAGACAGGTATGATTATTCTATACTAAGAATAAAATCTTGGTATATTAACAATATTTGCAGACTAAAGGACAATTGCCAAGTCTGCAAATTAATCTGATCAATTTACCCTCTAAAACTCACCTTCCAGAGTAGAAAGGATGTTCAAAGCAGTTTAAAGTACATTTTTATGTGGTATCTTGGATCTGATTCAAAATAATCTGGGGCTGGATGATGTATAAATGAAGTAAGGTTGGCCCTGAGTTCACCATTGTTGAGCTGAGTGATCAGTATGTGGGGATTTATGATACAGTTTAATCTATTTTTACATATTTCTTAGTTCAGGTCCCCTAAAAGCAGGGCCTGAGACAAAGACATGGGTACTAGTAATTTATTTGGGAATCACTTCCAGGGATCAGGATGAAGGCAATTGGAAGACTAACATAGAGAAGGTAGAAAATCCAATAAAAGAATGTTATTGGGCTCACCACTGTGAGTGGTAGGGGCTCAAATTCTCCAGGACAAGCTGAGATACATACAAAATGCCTCCCAAATTTGACTGCCTGAAGTATGGGAGGAAAACACATTCATTCATCCCTCCTCACTGGTTGTGGGTTACCCAGAGTATGAGAAAAGGTCCTGAGGCAGAAAGTAGAAAGACAAGTTGATGTTTAGTCAATAAGTCGTGTCCAACTCTTTTGTGACTCCGGACTGTAGCCTGCCATGCTCCTCTGTCCATGGGACTATCCTGGCAAGAATACTGGAGTGGGTTGCCATTTCCTTCTCTGGGGGATCTTGCCAACCCAGGGATTGAAACCACATCTCCTGCATTGGCAGGCGGATTCTTTACCACTGTGCCACCTGGGAAGCCCAAAAGGAACATGTTAAAGGCAGGATACTGTTACTGTGAGTTGAGTTGATGGACAAGAAACTGTCCATCAGAGCTGTGGGTAAAATCTGGGATGAACCAAAGCTATGCTACAGGAGTATCAGCTGCTACAGTACATGTTTGATATTTTCCATAACAAATTAAACAAAAAATAAAGTATAGGCAGTACACTCTGCAGTCCCACAGATTTGTCTCTTGCTTCAACAACGTTTGGTTGGAACAGACCCAGGGACGCCTCTTGCTCCAGCCTCCAACCACCCTCCAAACTTTTTTTCAGTCGCAACCTTCAAAATCAGCCACTCACCTATCCTCGATCACTAGGGCCAGCCAACACCATTTTTTGAGCTTAACTCCTTATCACCAATCAACCATGAGCTCCTACATTCCTTAGAATTATTCCACCGAGGTGAAGGCTGCCATCAATGGACTGATCAACATGCATCTACAGGCCTCTGACACCTACCTCTCTCTGGGCTTCTATTTCCACCATGAGGATGTGGTTCTGGAGGTTGTGGGCTATTTCTGTGAATTGGCCAAGAAGAATACAAAACCAGCACAGTGGCTATGCCCTCCTCCATAACGTTCAGAAGCAATCTCAAGATGAGTGGGATAAAACCAAAGATGCTAAGGAAGCCTGCATTCTCATGGAGAAAAACCTGAGCCAGGCCCTTTTGGGCCTTTGGGCCTGCATGCCCTGGGTTCTGTGCATGCAGGCTCCCACCCTCTGTGACTTCCTGGAGGAGCAGCTGAAACTCATTAAGAAGATGGAAACCACCTGACCAGCTTTCACAGGTTGGCTGGTTCCCCGACTGGGCTGGGAAAATCTCTCTTCAAAAGGCTCACCCTCAAGCACGAGTATGAGCCTAGCGGCCCTTGAGGAGCCCCCCTGATGTCATAGCTTCTGCATGAAGGTTGTCTTTGCAGTTGCTAGTCAGTTTTTTACCCACCCTGGAGCCCTCTCCCAAGTTGTGGACCAAATGGAAACAATAAAGTTTTTTTGCAGCTAAATATATAAATTAATTATATTTTCTTCCGTCTTTATCCCATTCCAGAATGGTATTCAGGGGGAAGAAGGCCTTCCTCAGGTTGGCCTTAGCTTTGACTACAAGAGCATTAAGGTCTCTGGGGCTTTGGGAATGCCAAGTTCAGTTCTTTACGACTGAGCTATAAAAAGATACAAATACACTGTGATTGTGTTGTGAAGTGAGATTACTGCATCTAAGACTGAGAGAGCAGTTGAATGGATGGAGTCTTTTCTTTCCCCCTTTGAACTCACCCAGAGATCTGTAGCTGATGTAATTTACAAAGGATGCTTCCACTGACATCTCTTTTGTCTGCATCTTTGACAAGGTTTCCTGAGCACTGCACACCTTTAATAGCTCCAGCTGCTTCACACAGCTTGACACTGAGGGACCTGCCAGTCTAGTCCAGCAGCTCTTGAGTCCCAGGACTCTTCCTAAAGGATTAACACAGTAGATGGCCACCCTTATGGTACAATTGAACTTACCATGCAATGACTCCTAAGGGCTCACTCAGCCAAGTGGGCACTGGGTGCCTAAGACTCACACGAGCCCTGGACTGTGGAGCTGATGCTTTCATTAACCCAGGATGACTCTTAAGTGTCTCATTCCCCGAGCCTTAAAAAGAATCTCAGGAATACCCAACCTAGCCTTTCATGTGGAATAGACAATGGCTCAGTGGTAAGGAAACCACCTGCAATGCAGAAGATACAGGAGATGCAGGTTCGATCCCTGGGTCAGGAAGATCCCCTGGAGGAGGGCATGGCAACCCACTCTAGTATTCTTGCCTGGATAATTCCATGGACAGAGGAGCCTGGCGGGATATAGTCCATGAGGTCGCAAAGAGTCAAATGAGATTGAGCGACTAAGCACAGAGAAGGAGATGGAGTTGAGTGTCCCAAACAGGACTCTGGAATAGGATTCTGACAACAGAAAGGAGCCAAAATTGGTTTGGGCTGGTTATTGCCCAGTAGAGTAGAAAGAGCACTGGCTGGGAACTAAAAGGTCCAAGTTCTTATTCTTTTTGTTCTATTTAGGGATGGGATAATACAAGGTACAGTCTTAATGGCCTCAGTTTTCCATTCTGTCAAATGGGAGCTAAATTATCTCTGCCTAGCCCAACACACAGGATTTTGTGAATATTTAATCAGTCATATTAAAACATAAAAGTACTTGTATTCCATAAATGTTTTGCCTTTTCATACTGTTCATGGGGTTCTCAAGGTAAAAATACTGAAGTGGTTTGCCATTCCCTTCTCCAGTGTTTTGTCAGACCTCTCCACCATGGCCCATCCATCTTGGGTGGCCCTACATGCCATGTCTCATAGTTTCATTGAGTTAGACAAAGCTGTGGTCAGATTGGTTAATTTTCTGTGATTGAGCTTTTCAGCCTGTCTGCCCTCTGATGGAGAAGGATAAGAGGCTTATGGAAGCTTCCTGATGGGAGAAACTGACTGAGGGGGAGACTGGGTCTTGTTCTGATGGGCGGGGCCATGCTCAGTAAATCTTTAATCCAATTTTCTGTTAAAGGGAGGGGCTGTGTTCCCTCCCCTGTTATTTTACCTGAGACCAAACTATGGTGGAGGTAATGAAGATAATGGCGACCTCCTTCAAAAGGTGCCATGCCTGCACTCCTCCACACAGTGCCCCAAACCCTGCAGCAGGCCACTGCCAACCCATACCTCTGCCAGGGACTCCTGGACACTCACAGGCAAGTCTGGGTCAGTCTCTTGTGGGGTCACTGCTCCTTTCTCCTGGGTCCTGGTACACATCTGGTTCTGTTTGTGCCCTCCAAGAGTCTTTCTCCCCAGTCCTGTGTAAGTTCTGGTGGCTCTATGGTGGGTTAATGGCCACCTCCTCCAAGAGGGCTTATGCCATACCCCAGTCTACTGCATCCAGATCCCATGCCCCTGCAGCCGTCCACTGATGACCCATACCTCCTCAGGAGATACCCAAACACAGTTCTGTCTCAGTCTCTGTGGGGGTCTCTGGGTCCTGGTGTGCACAAGGTATGTTTGAGCCCTGTGAGTGTCTCTGGTGGGGATGGGGTTTGATTCTAAATACGAATTTTCCCCTCCTACCATCTTGCTGGGGCTTCTCCTCTGCTCTTGGACATGGGGTGTCTCCTCACAGTTGCTCCAGCACCACACAGCTCAAGGCACTTCAGTATTCTTGCCTTGAGACCCCCATGAACAGTATGAAAATGCAAAAACACAGGACACTGAAAGATGCACTCCCCAGGTCGGTAGGTGCCCAGTATGCTACTGGAGATCAGTGAAGAACTAACTCCACAAAGGGAGAAGGCAATGGCACCCCACTCCAGTACTCTTGCCTGGAAAATCCCATGGGCATAGGAGCCTGGTAGGCTGCAGTCCATGGGGTCGCTAAGAGTCAGACACAACTGAACATCTTCACTTTCACTTTTCACTTTCATGCACTGGAGAAGGAAATGGCAACCCACTCCAGTGTTCTTTCCTGGAGAATCCCAAGGACGGAGGAGCCTGGTGGTCTGCTGTCTATGGGGTTGCACAGAGTTGGACACGACTGAAGCGACTTAGCAGCAGCAGCAGCAGCAGCAACTCCACAAAAATGAAGAGATGGAGCCAAAGCAAAATCAACACCAGTTGTGGATGTGACTGTGATGGAACTAAAGTCGATGCTGTAAAGAGCAATATTGCATAGGAACCTGGAATGTTAGCTCCATGAATCAAGGCAAATTGGAAGTGCTCAAACTGGAGACAGCAAGAGTGAACGTCAACATTTTAGGAATCAGTGAACTAAAATGGACTGGAATGGGTGGATTTAACTCAGATAACCATTACATCTACTACTGTGGGCAAGAATCCCTTAGAAGAAATGGAGTAGCCATCATAGTCAACAAAAGAGCCTGAAATGCAGTACTGGATGCAATCTCAAAAATAACAGAATGATCTCTGTTCATTTCCAAGGCAAATATCACAGTAATCCAGTATCACAGTAATCAATATCAATATCACAGTATCAATATCACAATATCAATATCACAGTAATCCAAGCCTATACCCCAACCAGTAATGCTAAAGAAGCTGTAGTTGAATGGTTCTATGAAGACCTACAAGACATTCTAGAACTAACACCCCCAAAAGATGTCCTTTTCATTATAGGGGACTGCAATGCAAAAGTAGGAAGTCAAGAAACACCTGGAGTAACAGGCAAATTTGGCCTTGGAGTATGGAATGAAGCAGGACAAAGGCTAACAGAGTTTTGCCAATAGAACACACTGGTCATAGCAAACACCCTCGTCCAACAACACAAGAGAAGACTCTACACATGGATATCACCAGATGGTCAATACCAAAATCAGATTGATTATATTCTTTGCAGCCAAAGATGGAGAAACTCTATACAGTCAGCAAAAACAAGACTGGGAGCTGACTGTGGCTCAGATCATGAACTCCCTATTGCCAAATTCAGACTTAAATTGAAGAAAGTAGGAAAAACCACTAGACCATTCAGGTATGACCAAAATGAAATTCTTTATGATTATACAGTGGAAGTGACAAATAGATTCAAGGCATTATATCTGATAGACAGAGTGCCTGATGAACTATGGATGAAGGTTCGTGACATTGTACAGGAGGAAGGGATCAAGACCATTCCCAAGAAAAAGAAATGCAAAAAGGCAAAATGGCTGTCTGAGGAGGCCTTACAAACAGCTATGAAAAGAAGAGAAGTGAAAGACAAAGAAAAAAAAAAGGAAAGATATACCCATTTGAATGCAGAGTTCCAAAGAATAGCAAGGAGAGATAAGAAAGCTTTCCTCAGTCATCAATGCAAAGAAATAGAGGAAAACAATAGAACGGAAAAGACTAGAGATCTCTTCAAGAAAATTAGAGATACCAAGGGAATATTTCAAAGAAAGATGGGCACAGTAAAGGACAGAAATGGTATGGACCTAACAGAAGCAGAAGATATTAAGAAGAGGTGGCAACGATACACAGAAGAACTAATCAAAAAAGATCTTCATGATCCAGATAATCACAATGGTGTGATCACTCACGTATAGCCAGACATCCTGGAATGTGAAGTCAATTGGGCCGTAGGAAGCATCACTACAAACAAAGCTAGTGGAGGTGATGGAATTCCGTTGAGCTATTCCAAATCCTAAAAGATGATGCTGTGAGAGTGCTGCCCTCAATATGCCAGCAAATTAGGAAAATTCACCAGTGGCCACAGGACTGGAAAAAGTCAGTTTTCATTCTAATCCAAAGAAAGGCAATACCAAAGAATGCTCAAACTACCGCACAATTGCACTCATCTCACACGCTAGTAAAGTAATGCTCAAAATTCTCCAAGCCAGGCTTCAACAGTATGTGAACCATGAACTTCCAGATGTTCAAGCTGGATTTAGAAAAGGCAGAGAAACCAGAGATCAAATTGCCAACATCCATTTGATCATTGAAAAAGTGAAAGAGTTCCAGAAAAACATCTATTTCTGCTTTATTGACTATGAAAAAACCTCTGAATGTGTAGATCACCACAAACTGTGGAAAATTCTTCAAGAGATGGGAATGCCAGACCATCTCACCTGCCTCCTGGGAATTCTGTATGCAGGTCAGGAAGCAACAGTTAGAACTGAACATGGAACAACAGACGGGTTCCAAATCGAGGAAAGGAGTACGGCAAAGCTGTATATTGTCATCGTGCTTATTTAACTTATATGCAGAGTACATCATGAGAAATGCTGGACTGGCTGAAGCAAGTGTTGGAATCAAGATTGCAGGGAGAAATATCAATAACTTCAGATATGCAGATGACACCACCATTATGGCAGAAATCAAAGAAGAACAAAGAACCTCTTGATGAAAGTGAAAAGGAGAGTGAAAAAGTTGGCTTAAAACTCAACATTCAGAAAATTAAGATCATGGCATCTTTTCCCATCACCTCATGGCAAAT